>JAOTQG010148747.1:0-18871 GCA_025631175.1 Iris virginica
TCCCTTCAGACTAATTGCGGCAAATACACGGTAGAGAACTTCATACAAGTAAAATCTACATTCCATAAGGCCTTGTGTTATTTTTCTTTACTAATACAAACACAAAATAAAACCCACCCACCAAACAATTGAAGGGTAACCTACCTGTCCTCTTCTGTAAACCCACCTGTCAACGAGTATATAGTGGAGAGGGGATATTGTAGATCAGAAAGGTAGAGCACATGACCTAATTCCAACCTCAACAAAAAGGAGATTGCATTGAAGTTTGCTAAACTACTGAAGATTGCAGCTGTTCATATGTGAGTGAAAATACACCTTGCATCAACAAAAGTTTCCATCATCGTCGTTTGGAAATTATCAACATCATCAGGTTATCTGCAGAGGAGGACAAAGCATGAGTTAGTAACTCTTACTACCTCCATCCCAAAATGAGTGTATCAATTTGTTCATATGATCATGAACAATTTGTGACGCTCATTTTGGGATAGAGTACAAAAGTTTCGAGAAAGAAAGTTTAATTAGCATGAAAAAGAAAATAAACCAATAACTCTACATCTACTACGTGATTTTTATGGTTCAATATACATTGTGATAATAGCTAGGGAGTTTATGAAATTACCATAAATTATTCCCAAATCAGAGGGCACGATTCCACAACCATCGCATAATCAATATTCTATATAGAGATCCCTTAAATGCATATTCATAAAATCTCACCGCGTAAATAACTATGAACTGAACTGTGAAAGAATGGAGGTCGTCTCTAAACTCTCAAAAGTTGATTCAACTGCGCTGACCATTCCGATTACTCTAACATTGCTGGCAAGAATGAAGCCAAAACTATAGATAATTCGATAAAAATGCCATAAACTTGCTGGGCACTTTTTCAATTAAGTCATTTCGTTTACTTTTAATCATATTTACAAATTAGCACCATCCAACTATACACAAGTAGAGACCATGAGGATTGATCCAACGCTTTCGACCTGTGATTTTGATGATTATAAAGGCATGTAAAATTGTATATAGTCATTAAATGTTTACGAATATCTTGCAGTTAATGAATTCAAACAGTTAAATTATCTAAAGCCATCAAGAAAGGGGTTTGATGTGCCCGACCTGGAGGGGACCCACCCCAGCTCACGTGGCCGGAAACCGACGTGGATCACATCCGGTTAGGTACCAGCCTCCAAGTCATCTCACTGTCACAGGGCTCAATAACAGGGATAATAACACAAGAATGGAAAGGTCAAATGCTAGGTTCCATTGATAACAAACTCCTCACTACAATGGAAGCATTACAACTATATTTAAACTAAGAAATCAACTGGTCTATGATCGGCAGCAGCTGCCCTCTAAGAACCCTAATTTACCTATTCTACTTTAGCTAAAGAAAGGAAAATGCACAACATTCATCACCCACTACAATGGAGAAAACTCTGGTATATATCAGAGTTGTTGCAGAGTGGCAGCTCCGCTCCCCGTTTGCCAGGGAATGTCGGCTACACCTCGACGACTCATGTGCCTTGCGTATGCTGTTGTAAATTGACTACCTTGCCCCTTTTTTTGCTTGCTGAAAGACTGTCTTGCCCTTCCCCCAATTCGTTTAAACTCAACGGTAATATGCCCTGAATTAGGGCAAATCAAGCCACGAGTGTGACATTCCCCCATCCTTATCTTTGCCTTGTCCTCAAAGCAAAAATTCAGGGAATTGATCATTGATGGTAGCTGCATGCTTCCATGAAGCCTTTTCTGGCAGAGAACTTGACCATTGCACTAGGATTTGAGGAACTGCTCTACTGTCTCTCTTGATTGTCCTGCGCTGCGCTCCAGAATGGCAACAGCCTGCAATAAGGTTTGTCCTTCCTTCCCAATCCTTGGTAATTCTGCTCTGATTTCTTTCTTAGCTCCAATTTTCCTTTGCAACAGACACATGAAAAACAGGATGGATGAGTGAACTGTTTGGTAAATCCAGCCTGTAGGCTACCTTTCCAAGTTTCCAACTCTTTCCAAAACTTGAAATGGGCCATAATATTTAGATGATAGCTTGAGATTCTTCCTTGGGGCTTATTTAGATGACAGCTTGAGATTCTTCCTTAGGGCTACCGAGGTTTGCCTATAAGTTTGCAGTTTAAGGTACACCCAATCTCCCTCTGTGAAGTCCCTTTCCAACCTATTCTTGTCAGCCAAATATGTATACCTTTCTTGTGCCTATCTGATTGCCTCCTTGAGAATGGCATTCATTGTTGTTCTTCTTCTGAAGAATTCTTCCACTGCCACCAACCACTTGACCTTGTTCTCCGAATGTTTAGTTGCCTAGGGAATTTCCCATATAAGGACTCAAAGGGAGACATTTTAATGGCAGAATGGTAGGTGGTATTGTACCACCATTCTGCCAAAGGCAGCCAATTGCTCAACTGGCTAGGTCTCTGTCCAGTGTCCACTCATCAGCCTTAAGTAATTATCAAGGCATTGATTCACTCTCTCAGTTTCCCATGTGTATGTGGATGATAGGCTGTACTGAAGGCTAGTTGTGTCCTCATTAACTTGAAAAGTTCCTGCCAAAACATACTTAGGAAGAGCTTATCTCTATCACTAACTATAATTTTAAGCAGCCCATGCAATTTGTAGATATTGTCTAAGAAGATTTGGGAGGTGAGCAGATGTAAAAGGGTGGGAAAGGGCTATGAAATGACTGTATTTTGAGAATATGTCCACAACTACTAGGATGGTGTCTTTTCCTTGGGATTTGGGTAAATCTTCTATGAAGTCCATTGATATATCTTCCCAAATCTGATTAGGAATAGGTAATGGACATAGCAGGTCAGGATACGGAAAATTTTCACTCTTGTTCAATTGGCATACCTCACATTCTTTCACAAACAACTTGATTTCAGAAAGCATAGTAGGCCAAAAGAAGAATTGGCTTACCCTTTTCATGGTCACATCCCTGCCTGAGTGGCCAACAACTCCCCCAGTATGTAATTCAGCAATAATCTGCTGCCTCAAGGTTCTTGTTGACCCTACAAAGATTTTTCCATCATTTCTCAAAATTCCTGGAATTATAGGCCCCAGCCTCCATTGTTGTCCTTGTCCATTGCTAGGAGAGTAAACTCTGCTACAGCTCCATCATTCTTGTACCTGTCAATAATGTCAGTAGTCCAGGTGTAGTCCACGCAACAGCTGTGTTAGTCCCCAAGCTTGTCCCTCTGTTGTGGTTTCCCTTGGATTAGGTACTCTAGACAAGAAATCTGCAACCTTGTTGTCCACCCCCTTTTTGTATCATTTCATAATTCATGCCCATGTGTTTTGCTAGCCCCTTTTGTTGTAACAAACTGGTAACCCTTTGCTCTAGCAAATATTTAAGACCCTGCTGGTTAGTCTTAATTATGAAGTGATTTCCTTGCAAATATGCCCTCTATTTGTTGACAGCCATAATAATTGCTGGGAACTCCTTTTCATAGGTGGAGAGGACTTGATTCTTGGGGCTCAACCCTTTACTTAGGTAAGCTATATGCCTGCCCTGTTGCATGAGCACTGGTCCAACTCTTAAGTTGCTTGCATCAGTTTCCACAATGAATGGCAGGTTAAAATCTGGCATTGCCAACACAGGGGTATTAACCATTGCTTGTTTCAGTTCTTCAAATGATTCTTGATCGGACTCCAAAGAAATGACTTCTTCTTAAGCAATTGTGTCAAAGGCCTAGCAATCGATCCATAATTCTTCACAAACCTTTTGTAGTACCCTTAGTCCCAAAAATCCCCTCAACTGTTTCACTTTGTTAGGTACAGGCCACTTCACCATAACCTCAACCTTTTGAGGATCAGTTGCTACCCCTTCCTTGTGATATTATGTGCCCTACATACTCAAGTTCATGTTGTGCAAATGAATATTTGCTCTTCTTAGCAAACAACAGGCGCTCCCTCATAGCCTCTAAAATTTTCTTGATGTGCTGCTCATGTTCCTCCAAGGTCACACCATAACTAGTATGTCATCAAAGAAAACAAGTACATGCTTCTTCAAGTAGGGTTCAAACACTTCATTCATGAGGGCTTGAAAGGATGCAGGTGCATTAGTAAGGCCAAAAGGCATGACCTTAAACTCAAAATGCCCATGGTGGGTTCTAAAGGCTGTTTTTGGTATGTCCTCGGGCGCTATCCTTATTTGGTGGTATCCTGACCTCAAATCTAATTTTGTAAACCACCTAGCACCCTTTAATTCGTCTAATAGCTCCTCAATGACAAGCATAGGGAATTTGTTTTTACAGTCGGCTCATTCAGCTTTCTATAGTCAACACAAAGCCTCCAAATTCCATCTTTCTTTAGAACAAGCAATACAGGAGAAGCAAAAGGGTTGTTGCTTCAGTGGATAGTACATGAGTTTAACATCTCCTTGGCCTGCCTCTCAATTTCAGTCTTCTGCACATGAGGAATCCTATAGGGCCTTCATAGTGCTCAGGCTTTGTATGGACTGGACCTGAAGCATCAGGCCCTTCTTTAGGCTTTCTCAACAGGCTGGTTAGTCCATTTCCACTGATCTGTAACTGCCCTTCTTCTAAGGCTCCCTTAAGGAGTAAGTTTCTTCTTCTCAATAGCGATAACTACCTCCACCTTTTGGTAATCAAAGGTAACTGGACTAATTTAGTCAGTCTACACCAAGTACCACATCACAACCTCCTAACTGTAATACTCTTAGGTCATTAATAAATTTGTGTCCTTGTATTGTCCAACTAAAATTTGAGCAAACAGTCCCACTCACAAGTTTATTACCATCTGCAATCTGCAACAGTGACAGCTGACACTGATGTGTACTCTTCCTCATACCCTAACTTTTTCATGGTGCTAGGGTTAATGAAACTATGGGTGGCACCACAATCAATAAGTACTAATGCTCTGCTTGCCAACCATGCCTTTGACCTTGATGGTATTATGAGCTATCCCACCACTACCCAATGAAATTTGATAATTTTCCCCTTCATCCTCACTAACATCTTCTACAACTCCCTCTTGTTCAGCTTGTCCCTCCTCGAGGCAACCAGTCTCCTACCCTTGTAACATGTAAACCTTGACTTTGAAAACATGACCAGGGGAGAATTCTTTGTCACAATGAAAGCACAACCCCTTTTGTCTCCTCTCATTAATCTCAGAGCTAGACAGGAACTTGGTTTTGGGCTGTTGTTGGTTTGGTTTATGGGTATTTCTGTTTGCATTAAAGTTGGATTGTCTAGAATACACTCGGTTTGGTTTCTGGCCAAGGGTTGTTTGTTTTGGTAAGGTTGAGGGTTTCTGGTCATAGCTAAGTTCAGCTCAGCTTGTTTAGCTAGAGTTACTGCCTCCTAAAAAATATTTGGCCTAGCCATATTGACAGCATCTGTAATCTCTTCCTTAAGGCCACTAATGAAACTGGGGTGAAGTACTCCTCACTAAGACCAGGCTGTCTAGCTATAACATAAGCCCTTAATTCTTCAAATGCTTTCAAATAAGCCTCTACAGTGGTGGTTTGCTTAAGCTTGTTGAACTCACCTTGGGGATTGGAATGTTCAGTGGATGTGAACCTTTGCACCACAGCCTCTGTAAATTGAGCCCAAGGTATCCATTCCCCTTCCTGCACAGTAAAACTACAGTAAAACAGATACCAATGGCTAGCCCTTCCTTAAAAATATGTGGATGCAAACTTAGGCTTTCCTATGGTCTTCTATTGGGGTGAAGTTAAAGTACTAGTTACACCTAATTACCCTACCCCTGGGGTCGCTGCCTTCAAATCTTGGGAAATCCATTTTCTGTGGCCATTGTTGGTATTGTGGGTAAGGAAGGTTGTGATAAAGTGGATGATAGTATGGGTGGGGTCATTGACAGGTGGCTGAAAAGGGTGGTATTGGTAATTTTGGTTATATGGTGGTAGCCGAAAGGTTTGTGGTGGTGGTTGGAATGGATTCTGATATGGAGGAGGGGTGGTTGGTTGTGGTTATATGGATTTGGCTCGGGGTTATGGATGGGTGGGGTCTGGTGCTGGTTATGGTTGTGGTTGATGTGGGGTAGTATAGGTGGTGGCTGTGCAGCCATGGGTTGGTGTGGTATAAATGGTTGGTAGTGGTGGTGGTAGTTGAGGAATGAAAAGTGGTATGTTTGGAGGTTGATAGTCCTCATAGATCTGGAGTCTCACCAGGATTCAAGGTTTGCCTCACATGGCTATGCTGTGAATGTTAAGGGGGAGTATGAACTGGTGGTGTGGGGGTTTCATAATCCTCTGTTCTCCCTTTCTCCATGCCTGCAACAGAAGGGCTAGATCTGGCAGTCTCAGGGTTTTTATCCCTTCTATTGTTCATGTTGGTAAGTAAGTTGTGGATTTCAGCCAAGGATTGTTCCATGCCCTGCATTCTAGCTTCACCTTCTTCCCTAGTCTTCTGCAAAGTTTCCCATATGGCTTCAAAATTTCTTTCATGTGTTTCAAGACTCCTTTCTATAGTGTTAAATCTGGTTTCCTCAGCCATGATATCACAGGATCCAAGGAATGACCGCTCTGATACCACTTACAGGGCTCAAGAATGGAAAGGTCAAATGTTGGATTCCACTGATAACAAACTCCTCACTCCAATGAAAGAATTACAACTATATTTATATTAAGAAATCAACTGGTCTATGATACGCGGCAGCCGCCCTCTAAGAACCCTAATATACCTATTCTACTTTAGCTAAAGAAAGGAAAATGCATAACATTCATCAGCCACTACAATGGAGAAACCCTAATTTATCAGTGTTGTTGCAGAGTGGCAGCTCCACTCCCCGTTTGCCAGAGAATGTCGGCTACACCTCGACGACTCACGTGCCTTGTGTATGCTGTTGTAAATTGACTACCTTGCCCCTTCTTTTGCTTGCTGAAAGACTGTCTTACCCTTCCCCCAATTTGTTTAAACTCAACGGTAAGATGCCCTGAATTAGGGCCAATCAAGCCGCAACTGTGACACTCACCCAGCAAGCTGAATACGACCAGTACTGGAGACCAGCTCATGTAGACTCTTCGCCCTCAACTCACCTGAAGGCCCAGGCGACCTTTATCCTGAACAGCTGGTATGCGACCTTTGTTCTGAACAGCTGGTACACGACCTGCCCAAGGACAAAAGATATCTTTCTGCGGACGCTGTCACGTCCTGCAGACGTCTGACGCTGCCAAACCACATCCCAGAATTCTCGCATCCTCTACAGGTGAGACTTGACTCTGACGGGAACATTTAAAAAGTGGCTCCCCTTATTCAGCTGCCTACAGGGGCCCTTAGAGCCAAGTGGATTTAGCCCTCTCATGGGATAAAGTTAGCACTGAAGGCTACTATAAATACCCCCGGCCTCAAAGCATTAAACAGTATTCACTCCTCTCATCTCTTCAATTACGCTACTTATAGCACCGGGAGTAACTCGTCCAGCTTGCTTACATAGCCGCGTCGGCAGGCACGTTTCGTTGTTCATCATATCAAATCTATTACTCTCACGACTTACGTGTTGCTCTTTCTTGTCTCGGGTTGAAAGATTTTCATTCACATTAACAATAATGGAGCCAACCTTGCTACAGTCTCATCCTAGTGTTCACACACAATCCACGTGTTACGGTCGTCAATCTGGATACGAGCAGTGGTTCCGTTGCCGGGACCCGAACACAAAGAGCCTAAAAATCCTAACCAATTAGACTAGAAAATGGCAAATGTTTCTGAGCAAGCCAACTCCAAGTTACGAGCGAATTTTTCGCCTCCTCCCCCTCCCCAAACAGCGGTATCCCAACAGGGAGCAACCAAGTACTTCCACCATTTCTCGTCTCAATATCGTGTTTGAGGAACGGGGTACCAACGAGCGACCAGCAAACAGACGGACCAAATGACCCAAGGAATCACCTCCACGGACGAAGGGCTAACTCCTTAAGACAAACTAGCCATGGATTCCAAGGCTTACAACTCGCAAACCCATAACGGAGGGAGGGGGGACACGAGGACTTCTACAATACCACCCAATAGGAAGAGGACAGGCTGCATGTTGCCCATCTAAGGGGCCAAGCCCAGCTGCTCACCCAGCTGATGCAGGTAAACACACTGCTTCAGCAACTCGGTGAGCCTCCTCTACAGGTTCCCGAAGAGGCCACTACCGTCCCTCACTCTTAAAATCTACGAGGGAATGGTCATGCTCACCCTGGGTCGGACATAGACGATGAAAGGGAGACAACAGTGCAAACATATAATCTAAGCCCGTCCACCTCGTCGGGAAGAGGGTCCCAGAATCAGCGTAAGCTGCCGACTGCGATGCCCCCATGATGATCGCGGCCACGTGGAGAGCAATAGTAAGGATGCTAGGGGAACACAGGTTGAAGAAAGGTAGCACCACGAGGAGGCGGAAAGTACCCCGTGGGAAAATGGCCAAAATAATGCTCATCGTAATGCCAACACCAGGGTGACGTCCCAAGGACGAGCTATCTCTAATCGCACTTGGGAGCCAGAGCCGTCTCACTCCCTACGTTGTGAAAACCAAAGGCAGACGATGAGATCACCGATCTCAGCGACCAGTTTAATGTGACTCGAGCTGGCAAACAGGCAAATCTACAGATTTGGGAGAGGGGGCATTCACCAAGAAGATACTCGCATATGAAATCCCAAAGTTTGAGAAATATGATGGAATTACGAACACCCGGAATCGCATGATTCGTTTTGATATGATAATGGGAATTGTCTCCCACAACAACGCAGTCAGCTGTTGGCCATTCATTAGATTGCTGTCACACAACAAGGCATTAAAGTGGTATGAACAGCTCCCCTCCAACTCGATTGACAATTGAAAAACCTTCAAGCTAATGTTTCTTGCTGAGTTTAGTTGAGCTGGCAATCTCCCCAAGGAAGATCCCGACCAGGTAAACATAAATCAAGAGGAAGGCGAGTCGAATATGGAGATCTTTGAACGCTTCAAGAAGGATTACGACCACATTTCAGGGGGGGGATTGGCTGTTCGCAGCATTTTGAAAATCGAGTTCACGTCCAAGGAGCCTGAGGATCACAATGATATGTTCAACCTCTAAGACCAATGGAGGCTCGGCTAAAGCTAAGCGAGCTGTTGAAGCGAAGGAGAAGCTTGAAACTTTCACTCCTCAAATACTCCGAGAGAACAGATCATGATCGCCCTTCAAAGAGATACCAGGTTCAAGGAGGAGAGCCGAGTAGATAGGGCGGAAGAGCGAGGAGAGCAGATGACAGACGGCCCCAGCATAAGGTTGTATACATCATCAGAGTATCCCAACACCAACCTGATCTACATCCTCGTAAAGGACATGACAAGCACACGCCCTTCTACCCACTTGACAGATGAAATCGGTATCTCCTCTAGCGAGCTGGTCACCGATCGGTTTCTCCAGGAACAACCCCTTGTCATCACAGCCCTAGTGTTCGACACCGAAATACACAGGTTACTCATTAATACCAGGGCAGGTCGCGATGTGCTATTCTACAGCTGCTTTAAAGCTATAGGTCTCCGTGATACGCACCTCACTCTACTCATGTCGAGTTGGAAGGATTCAGCACCTGGTGGTGGCTAAGTGTGTGGTAGAGCTCGCTATAACAATTGGTGAAGGGCTAACCACAAAGACAACTCCATGGCATTCATGATCATCTTAAGTTGAGCTACACCATAATCCTAGCAATATCGGTCCATAATTTTGTAGTTGTTTAGCATTTGCATCATCGCATGTATTAACAAAAGGGTCGAATTAGAGTTCAACTACTTAGACTTCGAAGTGGAGTGTTTGAGAGAGATTCCGAAATAGAATCCATTCATATTTTTCTCACTATTTCGTAACAAGAATGAAATAAGTATAACAAGTTCTATCAACAACAACAATAAAGCCTTAGTCCCAATCACTTGAGGTCGGCTACGTGAATCATTTTCTGTCATTCCATACGATCCAATTCCAAGTCACCGTAGAGCGCACAGTCTTTCATGTTTTCCCGTATTCTAGATATCCATGTTAACTTTGACCTACCTCTCCTCGTAGCTTGATTAAGACAATATCATCACATTTTCTAACTGAAACACTAAGGGGCCTACACATGACCAAATCATCTTAGACTCGATTGTCTCTCATTTTCTCTATTACAGAAACTATTTTTTCCATTTCTCGTATTTGGTCATTATGCATCTCATCTTTTCTAGTTTTAATGCAGTTTCACTTCACTTCATTAATACTCATCTTACCACTAAAGTTGCAAGCTATATACTCCAACTTGCTCCTACTTAGTTTAAACCTTTTTAGTTCTAAAGCTTCTCACCATTCTTCTAACTTATCATTAACCCATTTTTTGTTTTATCGATAGGGACTATGTCATTGACAAATAGCATGCTTCAATGTATATCATATTAGAGATGTTCGGTTAGTCCATCAATTACTAAGGCAAAAAGATACGGGCTTAAGGTCGATCCTTGGTGTAGTCCTATACTGATTCGCATGTCTCCTGTCGTGGTTCTAACTAACGTCGATGCCCTATTATACATATCTTTAATAACCTCAATATATCTCACTTTTAACCCCTTTCTCTTTTAGGACAGACCAACATATCTTTAATAACCTCAATTTATCTCACTTTTAACTCCTTTCTCTTCTAGAATTGACCAAATTAACTCTTTACATACCTTCTCCAAATCAATAAAGACCATGTGTAAGATCCTTTTCTCCTCCCCTATAGCATTCCATTATTCTCCTTAATAGGTAGATAGCCTCCATTGATACCTAGCATAAAATCAAATTGATTCTCAAATTTTGTTGTCTCCCTCCTAAGTCTATTTTCAACTATTCTCTGTCAAAGATTCATTGTGTGAATCATTAGTATAATACCTCTATAATTCCTGCAACTTTGAACAAGTTGGTATATAAGAAACAAGACGATTAGGGACCAAACTTTGATATTCACTCGTAAATGACCAACTGTAGGAACTTGTACGAGTATCCAAGTACATCAAGCATTCTTGAGGGTTTAGTCGGTCCCAGAGCATCCAACTAAAACAGGAGATATTAGAAAATTTGGAATATATGAACAAAATTTTACAAACACTAAAGAGAACAATAACTTATCGGTGCAACTTAATAATATCATTGGACCGAGGCATGTTAAATGTAATAAACATTTGTTGGACCCCAAAACATGTCTCTTAGCAAGAGTCTCACAACTCATCACTACTTCATCGTAGATATTTGTGTATGCATGAACAACAATTGCTTTGGTCATTGCTTCAACATTCAAATTCTGTATATAGGGGTTGTCTGAAAGGATTTTTAAAGCCTTTTTTGATATTGCCCAAATAGAAATTACCACCTTCAAATAATAAAGTTATCTACACCTAATTCTAGCTTCCAATCTTTTTTAGGTGACAGAAAAGCAAAAATAAAATTAGAAAACAATCATCCACGCATTACACTTGTTTTATAATAGTAAGAGCTACAATCATGAGATGACTTGGGCAATTAAGGATAAACTTGATTGACAAACAAAAGGTATGAACCCCTAATTTATTTCAAAAATCAAAGATTTTTCCTAAATTCAAATTGGAATATTCCGAAATAAAGTATATTTGTAATAGCTTCAAATAGCCCGGAAATGGAAATAGGTTGGCACAGCCTTTTAAGGGCGAGATTCAAATGAGGAATTGCTTAAGGTGGATACATAGGCACTACGAGACGAGGAAAGGCATAGTAACCCATGAAATGCTTCAAGGAGTTGCAAACAAGAACAGACCCAATATACATCCATCAAAAATTCACTTGTGTAAATGTTAAGAGACCTCAAAATCTATGCCACATGTTTCTTGGCGCAAATGAAAACCCATTGCAAAATTCCGCAATTAAAAAACTTGCCCCAAGAGTATACGGCATTTGTAGCGAGGACTTCGATTTACACAAAGGGAAAAGGTTCAAGTCTCGTCCTTCACCAAGAAAAAAAAATGTGATTCCCATAGTAGAGGCAAGCAAAATGAACGCTTAATACACCATGATTGATGAAACAGATGGTACGTAGAAAGAGATGAGGAGAGAGAGAGGGAAAATCGTGATAATATTATTGATGTACGTATATCCTTTAGAATAATGAATACCTAGTCTACATACTACTCTGTATCTATTAAGCCAAATACATAACAAGCCCCCACACTCAAGTCCGATAACACTCTCCCTCAAGGAGCATAGATACGTATTGCAATGAGCTTGTTATATGATTGTTAGATAATCAACTCATTGCACTACCAAGCACACATATGAGATAAAAAATTAACTTTTGCCTAGTCTTCTCTCGCATGGAATGACAGTCAACATGCATGTGCTAAGTCCTTTCACGATATATTAGATTTGTTTAAATATGTATGGCAAACAGATTGTCACACCACAATTTCAGTTGTAAAGCAATTCGAAAGCCAATATCTTCAATCAGCTGTTGTGTCCACATAAATTCATAACTTCTATGCAAGCAATCACACTTAAGCAGAGGGGGTGTATAGAAGATGTGCAAGAACTAACAGAAAACCTATGAGAGAAGGGGTGTATGGCAGATCTATAGAAGACCTATAAGAACTAAGAGCATAAGAACATAAAGAAAAAGGCAAAGAGAGAACAAGAGAGAGTATATGAAAAAACTTCTTGATATATTTCATAATATTTTCCGGAATGATTACGAATAAAAACTTATAGCCCTATTTATACTGATAGGGGATACAAGAAGAGAAAGCTTGTGAGCCTTGCCCGTCTAAACCTGCTGAAGTGACTCATTCTATCTTTCTAGCTCACTTGAGAGCCCAGTTGGCATCATTAGAGTTCTATTTCTTCTCTTTTGAGTGGGGATAGCAAAGCAGCCTATTAAGTTCACCCGCTCGATGAAGATAGATTGACAGTCTCAAACAAAGACTTAACAAAGACTTTAGACTAATAAAACAAAGACTTAAGACTTTACACTATTCAAATAAAAACTTATTTACACACTCACGTAAGCGCTTACATCATCACTTATTAATACATAAAACAGCAGGATTATTACTGATTTTTATTGATGGTAAAATCTCTGTACATATTTCCATCATGAATCTGAGTGGGATGGGTCATCTTCATATGGGTCAAAATATGACCCGACACTGTCATTGTCATCTTCATCATCCATCTGAAAAGAGTCGGAGGACTCATATTTTGGGACAAGATGCGTTAATTTCCATTCATCAAAAGCCTCGATCCATTTTGTAGCAACAGGGTGATCATTTATCCTGTCATCAAATTCATACATAATTTGGTGCGGAATGGTGTGTGGGCTGATACCGTGTGCCCCTGTCATTGCTTTACGCATATCGATATACAAGTCATAGTGACGGATTTTGCATGTGAAGCTTGAGTGGTTTAGTGAATACCATTGATTGATATGGCTTGTTGGGTGGTGGAACACAAATGATTGTGCCTGATTCCTGATCATACTAGGTAGTAGGAATGATCAATGTCTTCGGAACAGAAGAACCACGTATTTTTCTTGAAATGGGGCTAGTTCTCTGCTTCACAGGTGGCCCGGTAGAAACCATTCTAAAAGTTTGAATAGGTTTCGAGCAGATACTAGAAAAAGCGGGTTGCTTCTTTAGACAAGTTGAATAGGTCGTGTACATGAAATATGTTTAGAAAAGGATAGTCCGGATGGAACTTGAGTCCTGACATAAACATCCCATGTTTACGAATCAGGATGGTAAGGAATTTCTGATGGTTTAGGATGCTCTTTCTTTTAAGGCCAAAGGACTATAAGAAGAGATACGATACCACAATGGAAATCACACGGATACTCAACCACACATCAAGAATCCTACCATTGGTGTATACTATCAATGGAGCCTCCTCTTCCACCTCAGTTCCTCCAAATACCCTTACTGGAGCCTCCTCTCCCACCCCTGTTCCTCCGGATATCCTCTATGTTTTATCCTTTCTTGAAGAAATAGTTGAGGCAATATCAGATATCAGCTTAAAAGAAAGAGCCATCCCAAACCACCAAAAATTCCTTACCATCCTCTTTCGTAAACATGGTCTGTTTATGTTGGTCTATTTATGTCAGGACTCAAGTTCCATTCGGACTATCCTTTCCTAAACATATTTTATGTACACGACCTATTCAACTTGTCTTAAGAAGCACTCTGCTTTTTCTGGTATCTGATCGAATCCTACACGTTAGCTCTCTCTTTGAACTCTAATAAACTTCTATCTTATATCCTCTAGTGCATGTATGGCAATGTATCCCCCTGCTCGAAACCTATTCAAACTCTTAGGATGGTTTCTACCGAGCGACCCGTGGAGCGTACAGCTAGTCTCATGTCAAGAAAAAAACGTGGTTCTTCTATTCCGAAGGCCTTGTTCATTCTTCCTACCAGGTATGATCAGGAACCAGGCCAATCATTTGTTTTCCACTACCCGACAAGTCATATCATTCAATGGTATTCAGCAAACCCCTCAAACCTCACATGCAAAATCCGTCACTATGACTTGTACATCGATATGCGTAAAGTAATGACAGGTGCTCATGGAATCCGCCCGAACACCATTTCGCACCAAATTATGTATGAATTTGTTGACCGAACAGAGGAACACCCTCTTGCTACAAAATGGATCGACGCTTTTGACGAATGAAAATTAAAGCATCTCGTCCCAAAATATGAGTCCCCCGGACTCTTTTCAGATGGATAATGACAATGACAGCGTCGGGTCATATTTTGCATATAAAGATGATCCATCCTACCCGAATTCACGGTGGAAATAATTCCAGAGATTTTATAAGTATTATCCAATAAAAATTAGTAATAATTCAGCTTTTTTATGTATTAATAAGTGATGATGTAAGAGCTTAAGTAAGCGTCCAAATAAGTCTTTATTTGAATAGTCTAAAGTCTTAAATCTTTGTTTTAATAGTCTAAAGTCTTTGTTAAAATAAGTCTTTGTTTGAAAAGAGGAGTATCCTGTTTTGTCTTCTTGTATCCCTTATCACTATAAATAGGGCTTCTAAGTTTTTATTTGTAATCATCCCGGAAAACATTGTGAAATATATTAAGAAGCTTTTCCATATACTCTCTCTTGTTCTCTCTTTGTCTTTTCCTTTATGTTCTTATGTTCTTAGCTCTTTATGTGTTAGTTCTTACGGTCTTCTGTAAATCTTCCATACACCCCCTCTCTCTCACACGTCTTCTGTTAATTCTTACGAATCTTCTATAGATCTGCCGTACACCCCCTCTCTCTTTGGTATCAGAGCCTTATGTCTAGTTAAATCTTATATAGACTGTTGGAAAGCCACAACTTTTGATCACTCTCTATTCCCAGTCCTTCATCGGTTTGAGTTTCGGACTAGTATGCTCTGTGATTGCCATCTTTGTATGGATGTCTCACAACAGAAAACCAAGCTCTTATATTGATCTTGAGTCTATCCTTCTTATTTCTATTCAAGTTCGTCGAAAAAATTGTAAGTCGACAAGGTGGTCGCAATTGTGTCTTCCGAAAAGTAATAGAAATCTGATAATAGTCTTCAACCCTTTGTTCTTAATCTTTCATGAGTCCTTGATCATTAGTATATGTGCCTACCACCAATCTCTACCTCCAAATATGACTTCTGAATTCATTTTATCTCGTAGTTCCTCATCAAGTTTCTGTCAATCCTCCGCATCAAAGACAATCCAGCAAAAATGCCTTCTTGATCTGTCAGAGCAATATCTGGACATCTCTAGGACACGTTTATCCCCATCATACCCATTTACCCCCACCACTCACTGCAACTGCTCCTCCTTCCACATTCTTGAGTTTCTCCTTACTAGTCAACAGCCTCCCTCCCTCTCTCTTCCCATCCCCCGTTTTTCCTATCCCTTCTAGGCAAGCACAAAAACACCCATTCAAACTCTTTTAATCTAAAATGAATTACATATTTCTTTCCCGAGTTCGAAACAATTTGATTTGAGTGTACAATTGACAAGTGACGGTGACTCCGTGCAAAACAAAAAAGAAAAAATGGGTGGCAGCGTTGTAACAAGAAAGAATGAGATGGAGGTGGAGCGGTTGGTTGCAGTTTAAGTGTTAGACAAAATGTGAGTGGTTTAATGAAGGTATTATTTTCTTGTGAGACAGAGGGTTTAAGTTTGCTAAATGGGTTGTCCCACTTTAGGTAAAGGTAACTCTTGTAGCCCAGATACATAGAAAGGACTAATCATAATCAGTTGGGGTCACTCTTTGAAAGAAATGGAAAAAAAGTACGTTTTTGATTTATTTTTTGAAGAGAAAGATGGAGGAAGAGATTCTGCATTTTGTTTTGGTTTTTTGGTGAGGTGGAAGAGTTATGAGATGAGACAAATTAAAACAACTGATTGAATTATCATTAAAAAAATAATATCAATTGGTACAAGCAATTCAAGTACGAAATTAACTTTTCAGTAACTCAAAAAGTCATAATTGGAAAATTACACTTGTTCAGATCTTAATGAGATTCAGGTAACAATTCTCAAGTATTCAGCATTCCAACCTGGCTCTTCAGAATTTAGAGGATTTTTTTTTTTTTTTTTGAACTAGAATTTAATCATTGTTCAGCAAGTGTTCAACATTCATCTCTTAATATAATCAAATACACCCTAAGTTGATAAGAACACAAGTTCCTAGCAGATGGCAACTCATCAAAAATGCCTATAAACGAAGAATCGTTCACAGTTAAATCTCTTGATAACCAGCATAAACAAAGCCAACATTCAGCTCTTAATACAATCAAACACACCCTAACTTGATAAGAACAATAGTTCCTAGCAGCAAGAACCTCATCGAAAAGTTATCCCCCACTTCGCTTCGCTCATCACCCCTCGGCGGCCTAGTCTGAACGGGCGGGCGGAAGGGATGAGTGAAAGGTCTCATGCGTGATTGAGCCGGATGATGAAAAATTATCATGTCCGGAAATTCGTCGAAGGGAAAAAAAGAAGAGAAAAAAAGGCCGATTATACTCAAGTGGAAACCAATAGCCCTTAACCGGGAGGCTGACTATGCTCAAGTGGAAACCAATAGCCCCTTACTGGGATGACTTCTCTTTGCGATCCTTGCTGCTGTCTTTTTGTGCAGCTTTTGTTGTTGCGGTCGAAGGATGTTGAAGTGACTCGTTCCCGGAAATTCGGGAGCGCCGGGTGAGTAGCCTCCCTTCCCTCCCCCGGAGGAAAGTGAGCTCCTAGCATCGGCCCTTTGGCGACTTTTCGTAGTAGTTCGTACGGTCCCCGGGTGAAAATCTATTTTTTGGGGAAGTTTTACCCAAGACAAGACGGCCTATAAACGGAGCCTTGTACACCGTTAAATCTCCTGTAGCCAGAATAAACAAAGCCAAACAAACAAAGTTGAAAAGCCTCATACAGGAGCACATTGATCCCCAACAAATGCTTTTCAACTCTCAAAGAAGTCATTGACACAATGAAGAGAACCTTTCTACCTCGTGCAATTCCTCCTCTCAACTTCAAATAAGCCATCGTAACAGACCCTCCAACTTCAGCATCAAACCCCCCCTCCCTACCTCACTCCAAACTATGGAAAAACTTAAGCAACTGGCTGCGCTGGATCAATAAACAACCTAATATTCCCACTCATCTTATGTATCCACTAGCATTTCAAGGACCAACTGCTTTCTACTCACAAGTACTAGTGTCAAACATGAAAGTATAATAGTAGTCGATACAACAATGCTTTTTAAGGATTTCAGATTTCTTCTAACTGTCACTTTCCTTTCTCCTTCTCCTCCGTGTTAATTTCCTGCTTTTTTTTCCTTCTATATGAGTAAAGTCTGCACAACAAATTATGATTTCTCAACTAGATAACATATGACTAAAGAATAAGCAACTAATGCATATGAGGTTGCTTGAGGAGCAGTAGTGGAAAAGAAGCTTCTACAGATTTAGGAATTTTTGTGTTCCCAGTCATAAATCAACTTCAAACATAGACTTGAGCAACAAAATTGAAGAAGAACTATCTTCCGCTTCTCTATCTTCTGCAACCGCAGCTGACGAAGCTACGACTGAAGAGAGAGAGAGAGAGATCTAATGGAAAGGGAAGACCACTGAGAGAAAGGATGGATAACACGATTGGTCCAATCACCAATACCCACACCAGCTCACAGGCGTTTTCTTATTTTTGTTGCTGTGTAAGATTACCAAAAATGAGCATGGATGCAAAGGATAATGATGCTGAAGCTTAACTAGGACAGGTGAACATGATCTACAACCCTCTTAATGATGATGAAGAACCTCGTGCTGAAAAATAAAATCAAATGCATAATAGTATAAGCAAACAGCGGGGCAATAGTTTATGTTTTTTTAAAACAAAAGCAAATAAAACTTAACAAACAAAAATATAACAAACAAAGCTTAAAACATAAATAACTAATCAAGATTAACTCTAATCTAGATTAACAACTAATCAAGATTAAAGACTAATCAAGATTAACAACTACTAAACTAAAATACAAACTAATAAGACGAAATATATAAGACAAAAATTTAGGAAGAAAACTCACATTGATCTTCCATTAGTTCTAAATAATTGGAGTACAATTGATTAGTCCGTAACAAGGACTATGCTTCTTTAATTTAGAACTCTCAAGCTCACAATTTTGAAAATTCTATACAGAGAAATTTTTCTATCTCTAAAAATTTTCGGATGTCTTCTGAGGCAAATGAGGCTGGCTTTTATAGCCTCTCTTCTGCTGATCGAGAGGATTCTGATTGGAATTCCAACTCACCAAATTGTCTTCTTATGATAATTGGGGCTCCTAATAGAGCCATCTGCTTTTCCTTTCGCTTGACTTGTTGCTGCATTATTTCCTTCTTTTGATAATGGGGGGACCCT
>JAOTQG010148858.1:0-18864 GCA_025631175.1 Iris virginica
ATGAAATAAAAGACTAAATTGTACCCATGATGTGAAATGTTTGAATGTGATGTGAGAAGAGAGAATGTGATGTGAAAGGTTTGAATTGATTTGTGAGAGTGTATAGGTGTATGAGTAATATATGAAAAGTGTTTGATATTGATATATGATATGATATTTGGATGTGATATTGAAAATAAATGTGATATGTAAGATGTAGTAATATTCAAATGTAATGATATATAAAACTCGTGATCTGACCCTTCATAAACTCATATCATCTCATATTTATATTATAAATAGTACAATATCACTCAATATTAGCATATATCGTATTCGTGATCAAACCCTAAAACTGCACGCATATAATGCAAATCCAACATAAATAAATTTCGCTCACATGTTGTCGCAAAGCAAAATAGCAACAAAATTTGACAATTATTAGCAGTAGAGATCAAAACCAAGAGAAGATGATCAAAGAAATTCTGGTATATTTGGACTGTGGTTTAGTACCACATAAGATAAATTCATGGGCCTTGCACTATGGCTAGGCCTTGGGCTACCAAGTTGGGTTATACTTGGGCCACCCGTATAAATGTCTCCTTGCAGGCCTGTTTGGAGCACAAATTATATCGGTGTTAAGAGTGTTCATTTTTTTCCCAAATATATATAAAGAGTATAAATTATATATATAATATAAATATAAAATATACATAATAATTATGAATATAATAATATAAATTATGTATATTTTATATTCATGCTATGTAAATAATATATAATTTTTATGTATATTTGAGAAAATAGTGGGCGCTCCTAACACCAAGCGCCTAGACCAAAATGAATCAGGTGTTCATCACATTCAAAAGAACAGATTTACACTTTTCGTCTTACCAAATGTCTCTTGGTGTCGGTCTAATTAGGGGTGGAAAAAAATATCAATTGTCTTATCATATCGATTATTCTATCGTATCATGCCGAAAATTATAAAAAAATTCTATCGCAAAATTGTCCTACCATTATCGTACCATACCGAATTTTTGGTACGGTAATAATAATGCATATCATTACCACTGCCACGGTATTATCATTACCGTACCGAAATAGGAATAATTTAGTAATTTCACATATATATTACATAAAAATTAAAAAAAAAACAATTTACATAATCTATTCTTCATTTTTGCAGACTATTTTACACACTATTATTTCAAAAAATCCCGAATCATAATCTTGCTATCTTTCAAGTCTCCAATTGAAAATTGGTGATTTTTCAGTATTGATATTTATAGGAGTAGGTAGAACTTTGATATCCTAGATTTGTAATTTGAGTTTACGATCTCTTTCGGGTGCATTCCTTAAAACACAACAATGAACTTTGATCTACAAGTGTGAAGTAATTTGACTTGTAATTTGATTTTTTTTTTAAATTGGTAATGCTAATGACATACCGTGCCCTAATGAAATTTCGGTAATACTGAAATTTTGGTGGGACAATGATAATGAATTTTGTATTACTAATTTTTTGATAATGGTAATGATAATAAGATTTTAATACGATTGTTCTACCGAAATTACCCTAGATCTAATTGATTTACTTTTTATCTTTGAAAATTGACTACACATCGATGGTAGAAAGGTGTCCTTTTGCACTTACCTTACACTATATGTTATATTTTTAGGAGTAACATTTTATTCGATGTAATATATTTTTTTTAAAGTAAGCGACATAAAAATCATATTATTTGGTGAAATTATTTTCAAAAGAATAAAACTTTAATCGCCGATCATTTATATAACTTATTTTATACATGCAGCTTAAAAATCATATTATTTGATGATAATTTTTTCAAAAATAGATTTACATTATTGTGTCATTCGAGGACCTGAGTGCGCAAATGTCAAAATTACAGCATTACAGTAATGATATGATCATGAGACTAAAGTGAAAAATTAAGGACGAAAAATAATAAGGACATTTTCGTTAAAATTGGCGTAAGAGTGAGAAATAGAGGAACGGTATTTAACCACCCGTTTTTCTTTTTGGTCTTTTTGTCTGGGATTATCTGCTTACTCCTAGCCCAGGTGTCAAGAGGGAGTAATAGTCACAGGCCCAAGAATTAGCAAGCAGTCTAATGGATGATCCTCCCTTTTATAGATGGACTTTATGAATGGGCTTTGGCCTACCTATTTATTAGGTAACAACTAAAAAATGGGCATTCTAACATTGAGGTTCTTAGACCTACAATAGTTGGGCTGAATCCTTTGATTAAGGGTGGTGCTATTTATAGCACTAAAATTTCTATGATCGCCCCCAATTTCGACAAAAATATTCTTACCATTTATCGTTTTCAAATTTTTTATTTTGCCACGTATCATATAATCACTTTAATACCTTAATTTTAATACTGAGTTGCTAATTATTATCCATAATCTCATAATTATATAATCGATTGCTGTAACTAAGGACCGTTGTTTTGAATGAAAAGTTATGGTTTCCAGCTTTAATATTGGAAATAGCTATTCAGAACATAAGTAGAACTTATTAAATCAGGCTGCATTGCATAGATAAATCAGGTTGTTCAGAATAAAAGTAGAACTTATTTAGCCTTAATCAATCAAGAGTTCAAGAGAAGATGCATAATTCAAAGGGAAAGCCTGATGTACTATGGCTAAGCTTTTAATTAAATTTTGTCCATTACCAATTACTATATGATCTAATTTTCTTTGCACCGATTAAAAAACCTCTCCCAAAAGTTGTGACAATGACTTAAACTTGTCTGAAGTGATGGAAAAACCTTTAAACTTGTCTCATGAAGTGATGGAATAACCTTCTGCTACTCGCGAGGTTTTGTATTTAAAAGTTCATCAAACCACATTAACAAAAAAAATTAATAAAAGAAACACACGTTTTTTAGTACTAATGGAAATAATATCTTTTTACGAATTTTAATAGGCACAAAACGCATTTTATCAAAATTTAGAGTATTATTTACATAGCATAATAATTTAAGAATTTAAGTGTATAAATGCTTAAATTAAAGTATTAAAGTGAGTATATGATAATGAGGCGAAAATGAAAAATTATGAGTGATAAATAACAAGAATATTATAAGAAAAAATAGGAACGATATAAAAAATTTTAGGAACGATAAATAGCAACCGCGATAACAATCATTTTCTTGCATCGCCATCTATCTTCTTTCATGTAAGTTTCATGTTAAGGAAGCCCTTGGGCTCAATCGTGAAGCAATATTTTTCTGTGCTTTTACGTTTTTAAATTTTCTAGATTCCTATAATTGTTTTTTCTTTCTCTCTATCAATTATTTACTTCTATTAAAATAGGAAAACCTAAGAACCTGCTTACCATTTTCCCCCTTGTATTCCTTGCAAGTACATCCGGACATGTTCAATCTTTACATTGGGTAATAAGAAAGCATCAAGTCAAAATGAATTAAATTTTATATCTCAAAAGGTCTTTCAATTTTTAAAATACAGCTTTTAAAAAGTACGTGTATTGCAAAATTATATGGAGCACCTAGATGTTCCTAATAAGGAGCATCCGTTAAGCAAGTGAGACACGCTCCTACAATCAGTCGCGTGAGAGAATTTGTAAAAAACACACGCGATAACTAATTCCATAATTTTAAAAATCTGTTATAACTGATTAATCGTCAGTGCTGAATGTTCATTATTTTCAACGGTTGATTCATTTCTTATAATATGCTTTTATAATTGATTCCGTAATTTGCGGAAGTTTTTATTCGATCCTTGATCTCAGTGCATGTCAATTTCGTCAGTGCTTAATGTTCATTTATTTCAATGGTGAATTCATTTCTTATAACATGTACGTAAAAGAAGTGCTCGTATTTTTATTTTGTTAGTGCTTAATGTTTATTTTTCTGGAGAGTGAATCCACTTGCGGGTTCTCCTAGCAAGGAGCACCTAGGTGGTCCATATACAAACTATGACACGTATCCTAAAATTTAAAACATTAAATTTTAGGATCATCTTTTAAACGATTGAGATGACGTTTTAGAAATATGAGACAGAAAGTGAAATACTTTTATCCCTTCTCACGTTCCCTTAAAGCAAAAAATAAAATAAAAAATGAAACGCCATTTAAAATAAAAATTCGAACTCAGTCAAACATATTTACTCTTTTTTAAGACAATTAACTTTGAAATAGACCACCGCATATGTAGGTGAAAACTTGATTCAATCATAGCACTAAAATTGGCAAAAACCTTGAATTCCGTAAGCTTTCTCTTTATTTGAACTACTACCACACCGGATCTTCTGTTCCATTTGGTGTTCCATTCTCTATCATATTTTTCTAAAATTCCATCCTAGCCGTTTAAAAGATGACCCTAAATTTTAAAATTTTAGTTAATGGGATACGTGTCAATATTTAAGAGATATGGAACAGAAGATGAGACACAAAGTGGGACAGGAAATCCAAATCCATCACTATGTACCCGAAAGTCACAAATATACTCAAATGTTACATTATTAAATAGTCCTACTCATTGTTAACCTTGTAGTACCTTGTAATAATACATTAGTTTTAATCAAACTAATGCTGTAAACTTGAGGTGGGTCATTTGACAAAAGCAAAAGAATCAATTAATTTTCGAAAGGATTAATAATATCAAGGAGCTTTAGTTGATAAACAAATCCTTACTACTAAACCCTTCTCTTCACCAGAAGCATCGACACTCCAGGTGGCATATGGGTATGTGTATATCCATATCTTTTGCTTTCTCTTTCTGAAAATTGTAATGCTGATTGGTTGAGCTAAAGATTTTGTTGTCAAAAGTTATGGATTTTGCTAGGTTTTTGTACAAAAATAAAGCAGCAATGGGGTCAGTATCATGGGTATCACTTTTGAGTATTTGATGAAATTCATTAAATATGGCTTGACCTACTCAACAACCTGTCCATTGAGCCCCCCCTCCCCCGCAAATTATACCGAGCAACTGTGCGCTCGGTATTAAGAGTGTCTATTTTTTTTTTAAATATACATAAAAATTATAATATATATAATATGAATATGAAATACACATAATAATTATGAACATAATAATATGATTTATGTGCATTTTATATTCATATTATGTACATAATTTACTTTATGTACATTCGAAGAAAAAATGAGCATTCCTAACTGAGTGCCTAAATGCTCGGTATACCAACTGTCCCCTCCCCTCCCCTAATTTTAATGGTTAGTTATGTCTATGTTTAAACATTTTCTTGCAAAAAAAAATAAAAAAAAAATGAAGTCAAACCATCTTGTTACAATTCAAATGTAGATGATGTGAGAAAGGCCCCAAGTAACAGCTAAACAGCCCATGTGAGTTTAATGTTGTTTTGGGTCCATTCCACAACATCACTATCACTTGGAGGGGATAACTCTATCAATAGTCCCCGTACTTTCCTGGATTCTACCAATAGTACCTGTATTTTTTTGAATGGATATCACCTGTGTAAGTATACCACATTGGATGAAATGGATCCCTTTGGCCCTGTGTCGTAAACCTTTGCCATTAAGACATGACTAAGTAAGAAAGGGGTAAAACAAGGAATTAACTCCCTTCTCTCACCTTAAATATATAAAAATGTAATCTAAGTTCATCCATATACAATAACCACCCCTACCCACCACTTCCATCTTCAATTTGATCGGCTACCGGAACTTCTCTCGTCTTATCATCGATGCTACAAAGGCACACGCTCCTGCAACCCGGGTCTACGCTATTTGACAATGTCATTGGCTCAAAAGTTATTTGTGCTAGCTTTGACGAAGAAGATGAAACTGGATAGGGAATTTCTGCACATTTGGGTAAAGTATGGCGACTCAATCGTGATAACAGTGGACATGCATTAGGGAACAATCATAGAGTGCAATTGATTAAAAATAATGCGATTGTGCATCTCCACAGTGATTCAAACTTGGCAAAACATTAAAGTGGCAAAATAGGATGGCTGGAGACAACAGAGAAGTAGTGGAGGAAGTAAGCAGGGTGGTGCGTATCAAGAAAACAAAATTTGGAAGAATTTTGAAGAAGTGATTCAACGGAGAAGGACCTGTAACATTAGAAGCGCTAAAAAATCAATATATGACACAGTCCCAAATGCATGATCAAGGAAACTAATATAAAAAGGTGGCTAAAGTTGGTTGTAGTACTGTTGAAGGAGTAGTGATTAAATTTGTGAAAGAAGAAGTTGGATTGAAGTTTACGCTTTACCCCTAAATGATGGTTAGCACATGACCATTTAACAGAGTATTCGTTAACACCGTTCATGTAAGAATCAATGACATTCACGGTTGATGATATCCACTAGCAAAGAATAAGGACTAATGGCAGAATCTAAAATAGTACATGGACCATTGGTATAATTATCCCCATTTAAAGTTTTGGACTACAATTTTCATCTCCCCGTTCCTTTTGTTTTTTTCTTTTTGAAGGTATACGAGAAAATGACATTAAGAAAACAAGGGTGTATTCAAGTAGACTGACATTATTTTTCATGTATTAGGTTTTCGTACGGGTATATTTTTTATCCATAATTAATTAAACAAAACTTTTACATATGTGACTCCTCATGTTTTTACTTATTGATCAATAGAGTATACAATCTTCGTGTTTTAAAATTTTGTGGTTGTATGGATTCACCTGAACAATAAGCTTCTCAAGCTCAAGCATTATAATGTGTTTAGTTGGAGGTAAATTAGATGGATGAAAAATGAGAAAAAAAATTGGAGGGGCGAATTTCTTTTCATTCGTTTGGTATGAGTGAAAATGGGGGAGAGAGAGTAAAGTAGAGGGAAATGAAAATACTTTCTCTTTAATAAAAATTTACCCCCCAAAAATGGAGTGAAAATGAAAAGGAAAAGTAAAAGCAAGAATTCAACAAATTTAAAAGTATTTTTGTACTTTTTATATCTTACAAAATAAGTGAAAATAAAACTCCTTTTTTTTTTCTTGTTCGACCAAACAACCGGGAGAAAAAATATTTTCTCCTTCCTGGAAATTGAAAGTAAAATACTTTTAGTTTTTCACTCTCCCTATTTTTCACCCCTTCATCCAAATGAATCATTACTTTTTTTTATACAACCACATATTTCCAAATTAGGTATATGAATGTAAGTTATATTCTCCCTCTCAGCATAAAAAGGTTGTACATCCTTTGTGTCTATGTGGATATCAAATTTGGGGAACCTAAGAGGTGGCTCACTGGTAGAATTGGGCTTTATAATATATAAGGTCTCGGGTTCGATCCCTTCCCATGCCCTCCTGGGGCAAAAATATATATATATATATATATATATCAAACTTCGTTCATAATTGTTATAAAAATTGACACTTATTTTAAAAATCAGTGACACTTTTTAATATGAGTGGTTTCGTTAGAAAAGGTATATATAAAAAAATTCTTGATTGATCGCTAATGTAAACAAAATGTGAATCGACATGCATCACAATGTTGTAATGTACAATATTTTTATGCATATCGATATACAATTCCGTATAAATATGCTTTTATGTAGCATGGTTCTATATAGATTCATCGTGCTGTGCACGCATTTTAAGAAGAGAACATTACATGCTTTTGGAAGAAATGTTTGTTTTTATTTTTTGGGACAACTTCATAAATAATCCCAAAAGTATTTTGATTTTTATGAATAATTTTTTAATGTTTTCAAAGCAATAATCTATCAAACTTGCTCAAATGCGGCCATAAATGGCCCCTTCCTTGGTCAATAGTTAATTTTGACTGTTAAATCTAACATTTAACTAATTTCAAAGGGTAAATAGATAATTACACAATTTTTCGATGAATGTTCTTCTCCGGTAATCATGTTCTTCTTTCGGCGAATGTTCATTTTCTTCGATAATATTTAAACATTTAAATTTCTTCAAATTTTCATATTCAAAATTTATAAGGTTTATCAAATTTCATTCCTAAATTCTCAAATTCCCAAGATTTAAAGAAAAATGACATTGATTTCACTGGGCCAAAACATGAAACAGGAGACGTTTTTTTTCGACGAAAAATCACTTTTTCGTCGCAAATTAGATTTTTGCGACGTTTTATTGTGACGAAAATGATCTGCCTAAAACGTAGTATATCGCCATGTCGCAAAGCTTGCGACTAAAAAACAGAAAAACGTCGCAAAATTGTGACGACTTCTTGCGACTATTTATTTTTCGTCGCGATATTTACATTTTAGGATTACCTTTTATTTTATTTAATATTGCGACATTTTTCAAAAAGCGTCGCATATTTGCGACGATTCTTATAAAAAACGACGCAATTTAGTTACGTTTGTGATATTTTTTCGCGACTGTTTTAGTTGAAACAGTCGCTATGCTTTTTACTTACGATTTTTTTTTTAAGTCACAATGTTGGTCAATTTTGCGACGGTTTTTTTTTTTAAACGTCGCAAATTTGATAAGTACAAATTGTCATTTTTTTTTCATTTTATGACACCTGTTTATATTATTAAATAACTAAGAAAGAAACTGACAAAATTATCACAAATTTAAATTAATTATAATAAAAATATTATATAAGTCAAATCATATTTTAAAATATAAAAATGTGTATTCATTTCTCAAAAGTAATACAAAATTAATTCTATTGTTTCCATCTTCGATGTCTTCATCTAGAGGTGAATGAGATCTAGTTACAATCGAAGATATATATATATATATATATATATAATGTCCTTGCTGTTACAAAAAGTCGTAATAGAACTCAGAGCCTCGTTTGTGTTGTTCATCTCTTACTCTAAGATTCGAATCTTCTAATCGCGCGGATCATTGCTTATTCTTGACTTTCACAACCTACTCGTTGACGAACCAAAGTCTAGTCCTTTACTTTTTTCCATGTATATAATTATTTCGGCCATGTATATAATCATTATATACTCTATGAAGATCCGCCTGAAAAAAGAAAGAAGAATAAATGTAACTTATATAAATGATGATATAAAAAATATGAAAGTGAAATTCTAGTAAAAATTTCGTTAGTATAACCTTTAAAATGAACTAACCAAAAAATTTCTGCGAAACAAAAAGATCCACAAATTTAAGGCACAATCGATTTCATTTTTAACAATGCAACAGCTATTCTTTAAATTGTCTTATACTCGTCTGAAAATAAAATCAGGGCTAGAAGATATCATCACGGCTCAAGGAAGAATAAACCCAAACCAAAACACTAGCATCTCATCCAATAGTACCGTTGGATTGAATTTGCTGAGAGGATCTAAAAATGTCTGCATATAATAGGAAAATTTTAGTATGAGATTTTTTTTTTTCTAATCCTCCCTTGAGAAAAATAAAACCTTTAACATATTATGAGAACTTAATGAGTCGAAAGTAATATAAAGAGGAGTCACTTACAGGTATCTGAGAATTGTATACATGCGTTGTCCTCCCTTTTTCGTGTTAAAATCGTCATGGAAGTAGTCAAAGTGATGCTCATATTTCTGACCTACTTCGTACCGAAAAACTTGAAGTCCTTCCCCATGCTCTACAAAATTTTGAGATCAATATAGAAACAAAGCGGGGGAAGCATTCACACCAACAGTAGATCATACACAATCGAATATTTTAACATTTGCTCCAGAAGTTTAGCATCTTAAAATCCAATATCCTAACCAAGTTATAGCACCAAAACCCTAGATGAAGAAGTGCTTCTTTGATTGCATCAAAGAAATATACAGAACATCAAAAGGATTATTTATACAAATAAATGCACAAATACCATCGAAGATGCACAAAAAAAAATAGGATGAATAAAAATCCTAGATGAAGAAACATTCAATTAAATATCATTAAACCAATACCACAAAACCAAAAAATCGAGGCAACCAGAACAAACATAAAAAAACAATATCCAATACAATGTTACGAAACCCTAGCGGATGAAAAAAATGAATGCTCACACATGTAATTTTATATAGGAAAATAGTAATAAAAGAACTGGTAAGTTGAGGGGAATTAGGGCATTTACATTTGCGTATGGTTTGGATCTTGGCACTGGCGCGAAGGGCGGCTTTGACGGCTTTCTCTTCCTTGTGAGCGGCGGAGGTAGCAGCCTTGCGGATCACCATTGGCTCCCGATCTTGGAGAAGACGTCGCGGGCTGTAGGTGAGAGCTGAGTAGAGAGAGAGACGGGAGGCCTAAGGAGAGGGCAGCGAGAGAAATGTGTGTGTAGGCGGGGGAGGGGGGGTTAGGTTATTTTTAATTGAGATTTACCACAATTTTCAATTTTAGTCCCAAAAAAAACAATTCAAACCCCTAAAAATTTTAAACTGCAACTGTTTTGTATATTTTGGTCGCACATTAAGCTGAAAATTGAAAAACTATTTTTTCTTGCGACGTTTTTTTGATATTTGTCGCAATATTACCCGAAAAATAAATATATTAAAATATAGCTAAATACTTGCGACGTTTTTAGTTATTTTAGTCGCAATATTTGCAAATACGTCAAAAATTTATAAATTAATTTTTAAAAATTGCGACGTTAAATTTGAAAAGTTGCAATTTTACGATTTTTATTTAAATTTCGTTGCAATTACAAAATAAGAACCGAAACTATTTTTTGTAGGGCATTTGGGACGATTGTTTTTATTTTTTATCGCAAAATTTACGACGAAATATTTTTCGTCGCTTGTTTCATGTTTTGGCATAGTGTTTAAACAAAAGATTTGAACGGACACATAAATTAAGAACAAGAAGATTTAAACCCAGCAAAAATTGCAAAATTAAACCCAGCAAACCCAACAGTTCTTCTAGGCATTCAGAGGGGAACAAAAAACACTCGTTCAAAACCCATTTCGGCTCATGGAATTCCGCTGCACCACCACCTCCCTCGAACGCTAGTCGCCTCACTATCAATTGGTATATCATTTGCCTAGATATTCCTAGCAAGAAATGCCCATTTTATTCACAAATGTATATAAAATTTATGAATTATATATATAATATGAATATGAAATACACATGAATTATTTAATTATCATATTCATAATTATTATGTATATTCCATATTCATATTATGTACATAATTTATAAATTATATATATATATATATTTACGAAGAAAATAGGCATTCCACCATATAATTTGCGTTCTTCCCCCTTCCCTCATATCTCACCCCACCCCAATTTTAATTTATAGAATTAAATCTTGTACCCAAAGTTCCACCTTTTCTCTTTCCCCATACACTCTTTCTCATCAATCTATATGTGATTCATTCCATACTTCACCCCTATCATAATTAATATATTATTAAAATTAAATTAACTGGTTCTATCTTCAAAATTTTATTCATGGTATGGGGGCTATTTTGGGAATTATTTAAGGATCTTTATCTATTGGATTATTCCTACAAAAAAGAATAGTTATAAAAGAGATTCCAAACATAATGACATCACTACAACATAAAACCAATCTTATTACGATTAAAAAAAAAAACTTTCTCTACAAAATGAACTCACAAATACTCCGTCCGTTTTATTTTAAGTGTTCATAATAATGACACGTTGCGAGGAGAAAATGTCGCTTTCAGAACACTTAAGAATAAAACGGAAGGAGTAACTAAGATTGAAGAAAGTTATTGCCTCAAACGAGGGAGGATCGTCTATCCCACTCCGTGTCTCATTCTGTATACAACTACTCACATTGTGGTGGGACCCAATAATAATAGGACCTACCATTATGTGAGTAGTGATACACAAAATGAGACACAGGGATAGAAGATCCAGACTCACCTCAAACGCTTTAGTTCAAGCGATATTCCCTCGGCTCTCACGAAGAAGAGTGAAAAAGTCCCCCTGTCCGAGGCGAGGGAAATAGGCATAGCGTGTTTTAACATATCCCAACAGTCGAGAACATTTTTGAAGCCTTAAAATTAGGATTTTGAGTGCACTCGTGTGCACAAGACTTTTGACCAAATATATAAAAATTGCAACAGTTAGAGTGAGTGAGAGAGCTTGTGAATGAAGGAAGTGATCAAAACCACCTCTTTTTTCTATCTAATTCTCACTGGTTTTCTGGATTCAAGCAACAATTAACTGTACTAAAGTCTTTTTTTTTTTCTCATTCTTTTTTAATCTACAAAAACTCGGATCGACCGAGCATTTATGCCGATGAAAAAACACAAACTAAGAAGATAAATAAATCCAGTTGTGGTTACAATATTTCTCCAGTTTCACTTCCAGCTCCGAAAAGCATCAAGAAGAATTTTCTCTGTTGAGGAGCTCATGGACAGTGGTGGTAGGCAGAGGGACGGTTTGATGCTTTCGAGTCCTTTCTCATCTCCGAATGTTGCTGCCCTTCTGAAGATCAAGATCATTTCATGGTATGATCGAGGTCAAATTTCTGTTTTCAATTTCAAGCTTTTGATCTTTTCGTACGTGTTTTTTCATCTGATTATATATGTTTTCGAATGTTTCCAAAGGAGCCAAGAGACTGGATTGCCTGTTACGGTTCATGTCCATATTGCTGGCAGAACGTTCAACCTGCACAAGGTATAAGTCTGACAAACATATCTGAATTCCACATATATTCCCTATTCCCAACTTTACTGCAAAATTCTTTAGAAGAACACTGTCTGTCTGTCTGTCTGTCTCATCAATATTACTGAGTAAATTTTGTTACTTCACAACATTTTTGTAGTATCCATTATTTTCAAAAAGCGGATACTTCAACCGAACGTTGAGCGAATCAAATGAGGTTGAGCTGCCACAAGATTTCCCAGGTGGACCCGAAACTTTTGAGACGATTTCACTTTTCATCTATGGTTCTTCGACGTTAGTTGATCCCTTCAACGTAGCTGCACTCCGATGTGCTGCAGAGTTCCTTGAAATGACAGAAGAGTACAGCTCAGGCAACCTCTGTGACCGGTTTGATATATATTTGAACCAAGTAGTCTTACAAAGCTGGGATGATACTCTAATTGTCCTCCAAAAGTGCCAAACATTGCTCCCCTGGGCTGAAGAGCTGTTGATTGTGAGCAGGTGCATAGAGTCTCTTGCATTCATGGCTTGTATGGAGATCCTTGACCCCGAGAGAAGACGTGACCAGCCAGTAGTCACATTGGAGTCGCTGAGTAGTCAACCTTGGAGCTGCGAGATGGTCAAAGATATCGTGAGCCAAGACCTATGGATCAAAGATCTAGTAGCTTTGCCATTCGGATTCTTCAAAAGGGTTATAGGGTCCTTGAGAAGACAAGGCATGAAAGAAAAGTATGTGAGCCCCATTATACTATTCTATGCAAATAAGTGGTTATTATCAAAGAAGACTCGACAGTATTGGGAAAATTCAGGAGAGCGGAAGGACGATGATGACGATGTAAACGACAAAGATCTAGCTATCCTGCAAGGCGTTCTTGGTTTGCTGCCGATGGGGGAAAAGGCTAGTAAGACCATTCCTGTTGGGTTTTCCCTCTGTTTACTTGCTAGATCTATCGACCTTGGTTTGCACAATGACAGTAAGGTGAAGTTGCAAAACCAAATTGCAGCACTATTACATTTGGCTCGGGTGGAAGATTTTTCCGGCATAGAGATAACCACGATGGAAAGTATATTCATGACAAATGTGTCATTCAACATGGAGCCAAACCATACTCCTTTGGCTGGCAGCTCAATTGTAGCAGAACTATGGGATATGTATCTGGTCCAAGTAGCCAGTGACCCAAGAATGGTTCCTAAGCGATTCATGGATCTCATTTTAACTGTGCCGATCTCAAACAGGCAGAACCATGATCATCTATACCGAGCATTGAACACCTTCCTACAGGTAAAACTTCATCATCTAAGTATCGTTTCAAATTTATCATGACTATCATTATTCTCATCGGCCGCTGGTTTACGCAGGTGCATCCAGATTTGACACAAGAAGAGAAAGGGATGGTATGCAGGTACCTCAACTGCCAGAAATTATCACAAGAGGTGTGCGTGGAAGCAGTCCAGAATGAGTTGATGCCACTGCGATTGATTGTGCAGGCACTTTTTGTTCAGCAAGTAAGCACACATCAAGCCTTCAAAGAATGTTCAGACTCATTTAGGTATGTACACTGCGGAGAATTCTCCGGAAGCCTCTCGAGCTCGATATATGCAAACTCAAGAAGCCAGAATCTTGTAGAGAGTCCATATGTTGATAGAGAAGAAGCTAGAAGTAGACCACTCAGAATGTTTCTGCAGAAGGAATCATCAGTGGTTCAGAAATCTGAGTTGTCAAAAAAAGAATATGAATCCACAAGCTTTCGAATTCAGAATCTCGAACAAGAGCTTATGACATTGAAAAGAAGCCTTCAACTGCAGAATATCTCAAATAAAACCAAAAGTGTTTCAAACAAAGTAGAACCGATGTCAGCTAATACGCAGAGCTCTAGACCATATAGCTTGGAGGGAAGAACAATGAGCAAGAAGAGAACCCCAATTGGACAAGTGACTGGTTGCATTGGTTCTGTGAATCTCTCATCGCAGAGGAATTATGCAAACAGACTACTAAAGGTTTTCCGGAGGATAAGCCTGTTTGGCAGAGCTAAATCAAAGAGAAAGGCAGGGACTCCTGGTCTATGGCCCAAGCCAATGTAACATGAATGTCAAACTACAGTACTGATAAATATACATGTTCTTAATAATGGGTTTCATCCTATAGTTTTTATGTTTTTAGCTCTTATTCAAAATAGTGTAACTAGTTTACTCCTTTTCAAGGTTCCCAGGTTCTGGGTATGGGTTGTGGCACCTGCTAGGCTGCTAGTATGTATGACAACATAAATAGAGCAAACCAAGTATATATTCAACTTTGTTTCTCTGCAAAAGACCAATGGTGAGAATTATCCAAGTCACGGGTGGGTGGTCGAAGTTTGAGAGGCAGTTAAACCCCTCGTGTGGGCGTGAGAGCGAGGCAGGAAATTGGAAGTTAGTTTGAGAATGATGTGCACGCCATTGAGGCACACTGTTGGCAGCCAACTGAGTTTAAATCACTCGTCTTGGTCTGATCCAATACAATCTAATGAGGCCTTAGCCTCTGGGCTGGCAGTTAGGCCAACACTTCAGTCTTATTGGAGATCAACAAGTTGACCAGAGGAATCAACTCAAGATTCCCTAACTACGGAGAAAAACTGTGGGAACCCAGATTTGCATTAATCTGCTCCAAGGGATAAGCACCATCTCAAAACGTTTGAGCGATCACAGAATAAGAAAGGAATCAAACCAACTGTCAACAGAGAAACATGGAAGATAAGATGTGCTTGCTGGTGCACAAGAAATTCTGAAAGTAAAGGGTTGAAATTCAATCAACACTGAAGGAGGTGGTGGTAAATGGCACATCAAAAAGTGGGGAAGCGATAGAGATCTTTTGGCTCGACTGTTTTCTTGGAAAAAATATTTGCAGAAAGTCGATACATTCTGTGAAATCTACCTTGGGTAAGCATCACACCTCATACTTTGGAATGGCTATGTGCTCCAAATTCTTCTTGTAAGATTATATCAGCCCTGCATCAAGCAGCATCTCCTAGATCAAGAATACATTCTATGTCAGATTGTTAACAAATTTCGACACTCATTTGGAATGGAGGGGGTACATAAATAGTTCCCTGATGATTCTAAGCTCGCCCATGCAATGTCCCCTCAATATTGGATCCCATTAATGCATAACCCAAGATGTATATAGCTTCAAAATTAAAAATCACCAATAATCATAGCATGAACAAGTTGATTCCCTACAATGACGAAAGCGTACGCGATCTCTCACCTCTATTGTAAATACCAGATACAACGTTATAACCGAATGACAATCTCCCTTGGGCACTCGAAGCAGTCCATAAGCTATGGCCAACCTCTCACCACGAAGGCCTAATGCTTGCTCTTTTTCCTCCGCATATATCTCAAGCAACACATCAGTCGTCGCCACAGTGTGCCCCTCTTGACTTAACTTTCTAGCCATTTCAGCGAACAAATGATAAATGTCATCCTTTTTTGGATGTGATTCCTCCCCCCCTTCCATCAGAATTTGGTGCACTACAAACTTGGCCTCTATAGAATTCCAACCATGTTCTTTCTTCACTCGTTTCTCTTTCATTAAGCATCTAACGCCACTCACATTTGACCATCTACCTAATTAAGCATAAGTATTTGACGCTGTACATAGTTGTTACCATCATGAGGCTCTAGTTCAAGTATCTTTCTACTTATCTGTTCGTCTAACTCTTTAAATCCTTGAGTCTTGCAGGCCCCAAGTCATTAAAGTTCACCAAAGAACATCATTTGGCTTGATTGGCATTTTGTGTGAATTCATGTGCTTGATTCACAAGCCCGGCACGGCAAAAGAGATCACCATGCAACCATTATGCTCAATTTGCGGAAGAATTACATACTCAGAATCCATGGTGTCAGAATCGGCAAGCCTTACGAATCAAACCAGTGAAAGTGACAGAATTTGGCATCACATTGGCTCTTTTCATTCTATGAAACAATTCCAAATCCTTCTTGACGAGCCCCGTGTATAGCATACCCTCTGATCGTAGCAGACCAAGCATGTACATCTCTCTTATACACTTGAAAGGCCTCGAGTGCATCATCATCTAGACTACCACATTTTGAATGCATGTCCACCTATGTTACATGAACCTTTCACTTTTGCCGAAGTACCGTGTCCGACACGACACGACATGAGTGTGGGTGTGGCTGTTTTACACTACATTTGGTATAAATTTTTATAAGTTTGAAAGATCCAACAATCGGATCCGCACCCATGTCAGATCTTCCCAGCCGAGGCCAGGTAACATATAGATGTCCACAAGAGAAGTACCCAAAATAACATCAACTTTATCGATATATGAATGGTGCAGCTCTTGATTGCAGTCAACAGTGCATGTTTGAATGTTTTCGGTGTCATTGAACTGTCTTAGATATTTGAATGTTGCATCATTTAAGCTAAAATCCGATTTGCTCTTAGAGAGCAGGAGTGCTTAGGAATAGTTGGGGAGTATATGACAACATGGTCAGTATTTATCACCTCGCTAACTAAATTTAACTGGTCATCAAATGTTCATTTAAGAGCAAATCCGCTCGCTAAAGCACCTTTTTTTTTTTTAATTAATGAGGATTTTTAGTAGTTCCTCACTTACCCCAATGTGACTCGAACTCGTGACCTAGTGGAAACGGGTGAGGCGTCAACTAATACCTGAGAATGCATTGCAGGAAGGTGTCCTTTTCTCACCTAACCTCCATAAGTGCTTTAGTTTGTGGATACATAAAGGGATTCTTAAGGATGAATTACGCAAAGTTAGTTATCATCAACCATTCGTTCAAAACTCAACTCAACATCTTTGAGTGCTACTGCCTTAATTTGTTTCATTCAAACTCTTTGATGTTCAACACACAAACAGTACAAGCCAGAAAAAACATCTGGCTACATATTGTCATTCGCATCGGACTCAAAAGTTGGATACACTAACTTGTATGATGTTTCCATCTTTCCTCGCATACTAATTCCAAGAGTTCAAACAAGCTTTAGCACGAATAAGCACATTATTACATATATATATATATATATATATATAGAGAGAGAGGGGGGGGGGGGAGGTGTTCGGCTACGAACCCTTCCTATTTGCGAACTTGCGAACCGGCTTGAACCATAAAATTTATAGTGAACCATGAAATTTGATATCTGTGAACCAATAAATTTATAAATGTAAACCATGAATTTTAACTGTGAAACATAAAATTTTTAAACGTTAAATCATGAAAATTATAACTGTGAATCATGAAAAGTCAACTGAAAACCATGAAATATGTGAGCCATGAAAGTGATTCGCAACTAAGGAGTGGTTCGCAATTGATCAGCTTCATATATATATATATATATATATATATAAAGATAGGCGCTCAAATAAGAACATAAATATCGTAAAAACCGTAGGAATCAATCTCGATCGTTGAATTTTCGAACAGAGTAAAAATTTGTCGACGATTCCTATGATATTTAGGTTCCTATTGGAGCACATCCCTATATATATGTACACACGAGAATACAAAAAAGGGGAAAGTGGAATATTTATTCGAGGTGGAAACTGAAGAGGGAATGTTTAAATTTACTTATTGTCGTGAATTAGTAAAAAATTCCGGTCTTGTGTCCGTGAATTCCCTAACACAATAAAAAATTTTGCTACTGTGTCGACGGTTCCTATGATATTTAGGTTATTATTGAAGCGCGTCTCTCTATATATATATATATATACACGACGATACAAAAAGGGGAAAGCGGAATATTTATTCGAGGTGGAAACTAAAGAGGGAATGTTCACATTTAGCCTCATAACAACAAAAAGGACCAATCCAAGTAGCACTTGACGAATCAAAATTGTAAAAGCATTATTCATCAGAACTGGATATTGATTGAAAGTGATTTGTACATAGCTCAGCCCAATGTCTTACAACAAGTAGATGAAATACTAATGCATGCACCATCCACCAAGTTAATTTAACTTGTGTTGATATTCCCAACAAAAAGAATATAATGCACAATGTCCCCCTTCCCCCACCCCCGCCAAAAAAAAATTAATAATAATAATAGGAATGAAATCTAGGTGTCAGCCCCTATTTCTTCAAAAATGCCTCAATTTGTACAAGTGCCTGCCAATATTGATGATCAGACTTAATTAGACCGTGTAAGATGGGCATAAAGAATGTGACGATAAACTGGAGCACGTACAAGAATGCTCCACGGAAACTTCACCAATAAGAAAGCTTCAACCAATACATCCGCATGCAGAAAAACAGGAAGAGAGAGGAGAGAGAGAGAGAGAGAGAGAGAGAGAGAGAGAGAGAGAGAGAGAGAGAGAGAGAGAGAGAGAGAG
>JAOTQG010148968.1:0-13388 GCA_025631175.1 Iris virginica
GCAATTAAATTGCATTAAGGATGACTTTATGTCTCTGATTTGCAACTGCTCTATTGTTGATTAATGGCCATAATGGGTCATCAATCAGTGGTTTAATTGTGGATACAATAGTAGCCGTATAAATAGGTTGCTGGGTCTAAGCCAAGAAAGGCACTACCTCTACTGCTCTCTCTCTCTCTCTCTCTCTCTCTCTCTCTCTCTCTCTCTCTCAGCCGGATATTTCCTCTCCCCATATACAGTTCTTGTTGTTCGAGCACGTCGGCAAGTGCTTCGCCGGAGTGTGTTAGCGAAGGAGTCCTGGGAGGCGATTTCGTCCCATTAATCCGAAAGCACCAGAGGGCGAAAAAACGCTTTAAGGAAATCGTAACTATTACGAAGTCCTTCGGTAATTTGATATTTCAATCGTACGATTTTCTTCTCTTTCAATTTATTTTGTTTATCTGTATTAACGTAGCTAACAGTGGTACGATGGAGTCGTTGGTGCTGGTAAGGAAGAGAGAGAGGGAGGACATGAGGGAGAGAGAGAGGGTGATGTGACGTAGGGATTAGCGTGGGAGCCATCGAGGGCAATACAGACTTTTTATCGATCTTCTAAAATCACAAAATCGTGAATAATACAAAATCATACAAAATCATGAATAATACAAAATCATACAAAATCGTGAACAATAGAAAATTACCGAAAATTGTCTTACTGATCTCACCCTTAATTTCTAAATTTTAGATCAACTTGTTTGTCAATCTTCTTGCAGCAAAACAAAGGGGGTGCTTGCTAGGTTAATTACTTAGGAGGTTTTTCTATTTTAAAACTTTTTCTTTTATTAATTTTATAAATTTTTATAAATTTTATTTCGTATTTTTTATTTTAATCACAACAAAAATTAAAAAAAAAAAAAAAAAACACTCAAAACTATTGTCATCTTATCTTCTCTACACCCAAGCTTTCCTGGGTCCCGCAAGTCACCATACGACACTCTCCTCATGCAGGCGTCGCAAACTCCTAGTAGCCCCACATAAAATCACACACGACAATCCCCATTCCCAAATGGACTATTCCTCCGCAGCCCAATTAACGGATAACGCCACCGTATCAATCCAACGCTCCATATTTCACCAGGGCGGACAATCCCACGGCTCGTACTCCTTCTTCAACCTTTATCTTTCTCTCTCACACACAAACACAAACTAATCCCACCATATCTCCAAGACTCCAACACACAAGCACACGCACATATTGCATGAGTAAATTTCACGTTTTCTTTAATTAGTGCTCCAATTGATAAACGGGAAATGTCAGCTTCAATCGAACCGCTACGACGGCCGTTAATTCCCAAACAAATCCACGTAAATTTGAGCTACCATCCGAACCATTTACACAATTATATTTCCTTTAAACATCGATTTAGGGTTTCCAATGCGAATCCCAATCGTTTGACGTCGTCGTTTCGGTCGGCTAATTTGTACAGAGAAGGTAGGGTTTGGAAAAGTCAACAGCTAGGGTTAGGGTCAAATTTATGGGGAGGCTTCTTGAACAATTATGATAATTACAGAGGATTTAGGGTCATTGCGTGTGGTACACAGGATAGTGATTCGACCACTACGGGGGGTAAGAGCGAAGCGAATGGGAGTGATAACAAGAAGAATTCGAGTGGTTCGCGGAAGAGGGAGAAGGGAGGGAAGGGAGGGTGGTGGGGGGGGAAAGGCGGTGGAGGGGGGAAGTGGCGGTGGGAGCCGATTATTCAGGCACAGGAGATGGGCGTGTTGCTGTTGCAATTGGGGATTGTTATGTTTGTTATGAGGCTGCTTAGGCCGGGGATTCCGCTCCCTGGTTCGGAGCCTAGGGTCCCGGCAACATTTGTTAGTGTACCGTATAGCGAGTTTTTGAGCAAGGTGAATGGGAACCAAGTGCAAAAGGTGGAGGTTGATGGTGTTCATATTATGTTTAAGTTGAAGAGTGAGGTTGGTAGTCAGGAAAATGAATTGGTTAGTGGTAGTGGTAGTGGTAGTAGTAGTAGTATAAGTAAGATGCAGGATTCGGAATTGTTGTTGCGGAGTATGACCCCTACGAAGAGGATTGTGTACACTACCACCCGACCTAACGATATCAAGACTCCTTATGAGAAGATGCTTGAGAATGATGTGGAATTTGGGTCTCCTGATAAGCGGTCCGGTGGGTTCTGGAACTCTGCACTGGTAAGCTGTTTTATTCTTTTTAAATTTGTCACCTTGAACATTGTTTTTTTATACTGAAAAGGTAGTCTGTCTTGGATTGTCTATAGAAGAAAATGTCGAGACATTGGATTATGTATGATACGTTTGATGAATGTGTGTCATTGCATTTGTTTGTGAATAGTTGCGTTTTGATTGGTAAAACATTTAAGAATATTCATCGATTGGGTTTCTATGCTGCTAATTGCAAATCAGAATGATTTGATTGGGGAAGACTGTGAATAGCCATAACAAGGGCATGACATTATAACAATATTGTGTGCAATGACAGTTGGGTTTATATCCAAAGCCAGTATATGCAGCAGTAACTGAAACCTTGTTTCTTCAGTCCTTTTCACTGTCATGAATAAGATCATGCGCCTGAAATGATATGACATACAGTTATTTGAGATTCAATCATTCAGTTTTCTTGTGCTTTGGAAGCACAATTCTAGTACCACCAATGTGCCCCCTTATTGTTTTTTTAGGATATTTGAAGATTAATTTTTTCCTAATGAAGGTGAAATTACTAATGGGAAGGATGGGGCGTGTGTTAGGTACACTCTCATTTGGCTCTCATTATTATATATCTAGTGTAAAGAGCTTCCAACAGTGCCCACTAAAAAGTTAGTGATAATATAAAAAAGTCTCATGAACCATAGAATTGAGTGAGGGAGTGCTGTTTATTGTGTAGGAAGAGTAACAAAATGTACAATAAATGTGGTATAAGCCTGGCATAGTTGCTTGGGACATCGGAGGATACTAATGAAGCTATCTGCATGGGGCTAATCTGCTGATTTACGAAATGGTCTACCTTAATTAGAGCTTTATGTGTAAGAGAGAAGAAGAATGTCTGAATCACTAGTTGTTGCTTTACATGTCAGGCAATTGTGGAGTGTCCTGCTTTCCTTGTTCTATCTATCATCGAATACGCCAGGTTCAGTTAAGGAGCTTTTTCTGGGTTAATGAGGAGTTGGATCTGGAATGGTGTTACTGCTGGGTGTCTTTGTACATTCTGAGAGGAAAGGAGTCACAGGGCTGTTGAGAATGAGGAGTTATCAAGTCATTGGATGAAGGAGTCCATGCGTTAACCATCTTTATTGCTGAATGTGTCGGTGCTGTCTTCTTGAGAACTCCTTCGTAGAGTTTTTGACTGTCAAGTTGTTGGTTAGGCTCGTTTGATTTGGTATACTCATATTTACCACAGGCTGCATTATCTGTGCGGTGCTTTTGTTTGTTTCTACATCTCTGTACAAGTGAAGGAGGTGGCCGAGGAGTTGGATTCCTGGATGCAGTTATTGCTGGGTGTCCTTTGGAAGTTTTGGAACGAAAGGATTCGCAGGGATTTTGAAATTAAGGAGATGTCGTTTCACAGGATGGACGATGCTTCACACAGCTTTAAGTGCTGAATATGAGGATGTGGTGGTGATAATTCCTTTTTGAAGTTTCGGACTGTCAAGTTGTTGGTTAGACTCCTAGTCCTAGTTTACACAAAGTGCATCTCTTATTTTGGCGCTTCTGTTGATCCCGCATCTCTGAACAAGTGAAGGAGCAGTTGGTCGAATGCTGTTACTGCTGGGTGTCATTTAAACATTCTGGAAGGAAGAAATAGGGATTTTGAGAATGAGGAGGTATCATTTATAGGATGTAGGAATCATTGCTTCACACATCTTTATGTGCTGAATGTTTCGGTGTTGTCTTCATGTTAAATGATATGTAGAGCTTTGGGCAGTCAAGTTGTTGGTTAGGATCTTTTGGTTGGATATACTCCTACTTAATGCAGGCTCCATCACCTGTTTTGGTGCTTTTGTTTATTCTACATCTCTGTACCTATAAAAAAGAACAATGTAGGGAGTCCTTGTACACCGAGCAGAGGGATATGGAAAAGAATATATTTGTTTTCGGTATTGAAAACTCTTTTCCTTCCCTCTGTTGTATTTTGTCTTGCCTTTTGATGCATTTTTTTATAGGTGTTGGAAGCTGCAGCGAAGCCAGGATCTGAACTACCAGAAAACATTGATACCCTTGAGAAAAGCGTTTTGGTAGAAGCATTCCGAAACAACATGGTACATTAGAATATTGGAGCCATAAAATTTAGCTCTCAGAACCCTTTTTTCTGTTTCCCCCCCAAGTAGGCCAAGTGTCCATGGCTGCCAAAGCGAGGATGAGTGATGTTCCAGATGATTGTGTTCGAACTTCACAAGTTTGTAGGAATTACTGTTCCTACCATTGCAAGGAAAACCTTGTTAAAAGATACATTAACTTACTAACCCAATCCACATATATAAAACGACAAGCTTACCATGATTTACTCTTTGCCGTATGCATACAAAATCGATCTACCGTCTAGATACTGTTGCCAAGATTCATGCAGAAGGAGAAGTCATGTATTTATCCTGATTCTGTTTATTGAAGTAATTGGCATTTCGACCTTACCTGCTTTTGCTTTTCATAAAACTGCAAGGTAATTGTGAACATGTTTTCTGTAGAAGGGAGGGTATGTAGTTCATACATGGCTAACTTGGCTGTAAGATAGATCAGGGTAAAGGTTCCTAGAGATGTTTAAAAAGTCAAGAGGCTCAAATTATATCTTCTTTAAAGAAGTCTCATTTCAATTATTATTTTCCTTATTTGGGGTAGCGGGGTGATGCAAATTCATCTCACTGACACACAGACTTTATGCTGCTGACACTTACTGCTTGTTTCTCAAATGCAACATGAAAAACCGAAATTTCACATCTAATTACCTATTTCTCTACCATCAATTTAGTGCCTATATGCATGCAAATGTTTTGAGCTGATTGCGATGGCTCCTAACTTCTCGTTAACTATTCAAATTTTGTTCTCCTTTTGCTTTACTTGCTCAAATTTTCATGTTTGTTATTTTAGTATCTAGTCTTGTTGCTCTTTTGAGATCTGGCTTCGCTACCTAAAAAGGAACATATTTGACAGGGAATCCCTTTTATCATTAATATCTTTGAACTCTTTAAATTTAATGATATTAAAAAAAAACTATGTATTAGTTTATGAATTAGGGTCCGATCACGAGTCCTATATACGGTGATATCGGGTAACATGGTATTGTTCACAATATGAATATGAGATGATACGAGTGATATGAGTTTATGAAGTAAAAGACTAAATTGCCCCCATGATGTGAAAGGTTTAAATGTTGAAAATTTTGAAAGTGATGTGAAAGGTTTGAATGTGAGGAGAGAATTGAGGAAAGAGGAGAGAGAATGTGATGTGAAATGTTTGAATTGATTTGTGAGAGTGTATAGGTATAGGGGTAGTAAATGGAAAGTGTTTGATAGTGATATGTGATATTGAATGATATTAGTGTGATATTGGATATACAAGTGATATGGATGATATGAGTGATATTATGATATTGAGATATATTGGACTCGTGATCGGAACCTTACCACTTCCATCAGGTGAAAGAGTATATTCCTTTTTTATGAGTCAATATGAGACCAAGTCAATTCAAAAACCAATGTACTTTTGCTGCATTTCGGATAATAAAATTTGAACTATCAAAAACGACCTAAGGAAATACTATGAATCGCAATTTATGTAAATTTGTAAAAAAAGCGTATATTTATATAAAATGTTTTGTCCCAAGTGTAGTGAAATAATAAAAAAAGAAAAAGAAAAGGCAAACTACAAAGAAGAATTAATATCACATTGATTGGTTTCATGGAAATAAGGAAATGGTGTTGTAGGCATTAAAAAAGGAATTTAACTAGAATCTTTGCTAAATTTTCCTATTGTATACAATATATTTTTTACGAAATATGTGAAATAGGTACATGGTGTAATATGTAAAGAACTAAAATATTGTAACAGTTTAACACATTTCATTAGTTCTATCCTTTGTCATTTTGCGTGGATGAGTATTAGTTATTAAGAAATAAGATTATAATTTACTAAACCAAGATTGAACATATGACATGCAACTGTTTGATCACCATCGCATTTCAAAGCTTAACCTATTGGAGTTTGGGGACTGGACCTACATGCTTAACATCTCCTGTAATATGTGATTGCATGTGGAGAGACAAATCAAAGTGTCTCCACTGATGAGACGGTGCAGTTGTCTAGCATTTGCAAGTACGAAGACCTGAACCACGACCAGCGAAACCAGAGCTCTAATTCCGTCTTGCAACTCTTCCAAACTATTGGAGAGAGGGCCCAACTATGTGCATCAAGGCTAACTGTCCCATTATATACTGCATATCATATGTTAATATAAATTGGAGGATTTTTCTGAAGCTCTACATACTTCACTTGATTGATTGGTTGATTTTCGCTTTACCTACATCTTTAATTTTCTTAATGGCATCTCTTTACTAATGACCTTCTCCACTCGCCACCATCCCTCTCTTGAGACCAAATAAAAAGAGCTAAAATAACACCCCCCCCCCAGTCCAGTTGTGCAGAATCATTTTTGCGTGTCATTTCCATGTGATCTTGGGTGTTTTTGTAATGCTCTTCATCCATTCATTAGGAGATACACTTACCTCTATCCCCAGAAGTTACCAAAACGAAGGAAAAACTTCTTAGTCTTGAATATTTCAAGTGTGGAGGATAACATTTTAGGTGGATTTTAATTTTGTTTCTTTACCCACCTGTTCATTTTCTGCAGAGGTGTTTGATGCCCAGTGTTCCTTTGGATGGAGTGATTGGAAGAAATATGACCTCAAGAATTTGGGCTGAGATTGATTATAAATTTGTATCTGCTTCAAATGCCATTTTCTCTAAGAAAATTATTATGTCATGAGTACCTTATTGATGTTTTCACTCGCTACTCATTTTAACTTTACACTTTATGTTGTTACTCTGCAAACAGTCTTTCATAAGTAAAAGCAGTGGGTAATTGTTGCTGAAGAATCGTAATTATTGCAAAGCCATGCATGCTGTGGCTAGTTTCAACAAGAAATCAGTTGTACCAGTTGGTTGCATTTTGCCAATCATTATATCAGGCTTCCACTGACATTAGCTGGTTTCATATAGGTTTTGTACAATATATCTGTATTCAGGTTATTTGTAAGTTGTATTTGAAAAGAGTAGCCAATAACAATAGTGTAGGGCATCATGATTGATAATAATTTGGACTCTGCTTTCTTTTTGCAGGTCGGAATGCTTTATATTGCTGTGCTTGCAGGTATTCTTAACCGGTTTCCTATTAGCTTTTCTCAGGTATTGATTTGCATTCTTTAATCAGTTGTTCCTAGATTTGCAGTTATTAATGCTTGCCAAGTGACCTAGGAGTGATTACTTTCTAATATCAACAGCATTCAGCTGGTCAACTTAGAAACCGAAAGTCTGGGGGTTCTGGTGGGTCGAAGGTCTCTGAACAAGGGGAGGCCATCACGTTTGCTGATGTTGCCGGTGTTGATGAGGCTAAGGAGGAGCTCGAGGAGATTGTGGTATGTGTGGCCCTCCTTGGGTGAATAGTTATTTCAGCATCTATTTAGTCTAGGACTGTATGGTTTTCAAAGCATCATTCTCATCTAAGATGTTTGTTATGTGCTGATACTTTCAGGAATTTCTCAGGAATCCAGACAGGTACATGCGACTTGGTGCCCGCCCTCCTCGTGGTGTACTCTTGGTGAGTTCTGGAATCTGATTTTTAAGGTTTTTTTTTTTTGGGTGGGAGGTATCCGTTGTTTCTAACATGGAAACATACATGGCCTGAAACTAGATGATCTGTAAATGCACAGATACATCTAGCCTCATTTGTAATTTAGAACCATCTTGTTCTAGATTCCATCTTCCCATGCAACTGTGGCATATCAAAGTTTTTTTGTTTGCCGTAATTTCTGTGATGAAAGCTTGTAAGAATCCACAAATTAATAAATTATATGCTGCTGTATAATAACCAATATGTTGTACTTCTCTTATGTGAGATTTTGATATGTAAAATTGGGCTTGGAATCATACAGGTGGGTCTACCTGGGACAGGCAAGACTCTTTTAGCAAAGGCTGTTGCCGGGGAAGCTGAAGTACCCTTCATAAGTTGTTCTGCAAGCGAGTTTGTAGAACTGTATGTAGGTATGGGGGCATCTCGTGTCCGTGATCTCTTTGCACGGGCAAAGAAGGAAGCACCATCAATTATATTTATAGACGAGGTTGGAACTCTAAATACCCTCCTCTCCTGCCCACTCCACCACATGCCACACGCATATTTTCATCAGGGGGATTAATGATAAGCGATTTTAACTTGTCAGTGACCTTTCTTTCCTGCTATGCAGATAGATGCTGTAGCCAAGAGCCGTGATGGTAAATTTCGCGTTGCTAGTAATGACGAGCGAGAGCAAACTTTAAATCAGCTGCTCACTGTAAGATATCAGCAGAGTAATCATTTGGCTGATGTATATTAGGAATGTTTGGCTAACATTTACATGTCATTACTAACCTGCAGGAGATGGATGGTTTTGACAGTAACTCTGCTGTTATTGTTCTTGGGGCAACTAATCGATCAGATGTTCTAGACCCTGCACTTCGTCGACCAGGAAGATTCGATCGTGTAGTCATGGTCTGTTCTCCATATGATAACTACCTCAGTAGTTGCAGGTACATGGGCTTATGTATTAAGAGTGTTATCTCAGTAAGGATCCGTGTCATTTGGTTTTGCAGGTGGAAACACCAGATAGGGTTGGAAGAGAAGCTATTCTAAAGGTACACGTTTCTAAGAAAGAGCTCCCTCTGGCAGAAGATGTTAATCTTGTTCATATCGCTTCTATGACCACTGGTTTTACTGGGTAATCATCCCACCTCCCTAAATTGAAAAGAGACTTCTTATTTAGCTTATTTCGGTTTTCTGACCCTTGGACAGCGTTTTGCTGATTCTGTATGCTGCGCAGGGCAGACCTTGCCAATTTGGTTAATGAAGCAGCTTTGTTGGCAGGACGAGAAAACAAAGTTGTGGTGGAGAAAATAGATTTCATTCATGCAGTGGAGCGCTCAATCGCTGTAATTAATAATCCTTTTCCTGCATGTCATCGTGTGCGTGTGTGTGTGTGTGTGTGTGTGTGTGAGTGACTTGAGTATATGCAGGCGCTTTGCTTGCTTCTACATATAGTTTGACATTCGTGAGCCATTAAATCTTCATGGCATGCTAATGTTCTTAGACATTTTCATAATCAACTTTGTTTGTGATCCCATTGGTGTCACAAATTCACAGTCCAAGTAAACTTGTTTAGGGGTGAACTATGGTTTTCATACTAGCTGTTTGTATTCTTTCCACTTTCCATACATCAGTTGTAGGAGGCTCCTAACAAAGTAGATGAATTTACTAAGTTCACTTTTACGAACTACTAGTGCAAAGCCACCATAGGATTCAGAACACGTCTACTTTTGCCATGCCTACAGGCTATTGCTATGTGTAATTATAGCATGACTTGTACAGCTTTTCTGGAAATCAGAAGATAAAGAAGCATCCCACCGTCAAAGCCAAAAACCTCACGGAGCCTCACATGATTGGCAATAGAAAGTGATGCATCCGAGACTATTGGAGAGTAGCACGGGGTTTCACATTAAGTACCTTTTATGGGATGGCTAGTATGATAAAATTATCTAACCGTCCCCTTCCTTTCAACTTATTACTAAACATGTCAGCCATTTCTTTCTCATGAAACTAGTGTCAAATATGAATTCTCGTTGGCTCTGAACTTTTTGTGGACTACTTTTTTCCTTCTAATTTTGAACTAAAAGATGTCGATTTTTCATGGAGGGAGGGAGTAATATACTAGGCTTCAACCTGCTTGATGTGTTTTTACTTTGATAGAAATGTCAAATTAGAAAGAAGAATGATATGAATTTGATGGAAAGAAGATGTAGTACTTGAAAGAGAGAAGAGCTCTCAAATTTCAAAAGAATTTTTGTTGGATGATGCTTGGTCATTCAAATGGGCTGTGGAACTGAAAATACATTACTCTTATAACTACATTAGTTATGGTTGGAAATAACTTAAACGAAACTATCTGCTTCCTAGAAATGAGACTTAAGGCAAAATTTTGTAAGCAGCATGTGTAGAATCTTATGTTTTTCTTCAGCACTTGTATCATGTATATAAGATAATAGAGATTAAGATAGTCAATATTCACCCTCAATATCTTACTAAATCGAAATCCTAAAACTGAGTAATTTCAGAACATCCAACAATGAAAATTTGGCACCCATTTAGGGATAAAGGTAGTGAGGCATGGTGGGAGACAAAAACCTGTTTCTGTGATTGCCAAACTGAGGAAAAACAGAGAAGTATGTTTTTATAAGTACACTGTACACCGACTATGAAGGTTTCATCCTTTCAAGTGAACCTGCTTGTATTGTAATGGCATTTCAGCTCCCTGTTAATTTTTACTATTCAAGTATTTATTTCCCTTTGACTCTGCTCCGATTTTCCTTTACACTGATGTAGACGAGGTTTGTTCTTAATGTTACAGGGAATTGAAAAGAAGACTGCCAAGTTGCAGGGTAGTGAGAAAGCTGTGGTTGCACGTCATGAAGCTGGTCATGCGGTTGTTGGTACTGCTGTTTCCAGACTTCTTAGTGGACAGCCGAGGGTGGAGGTAAGCCTTCAATGTAGACGTGAGCTTTAAAATAAATCCTGAATCATACTTATATGCCATCCGCTACCATATGTTTGTTTTAGGATGTATTTTTGATCTAGTGATTTGCTCAATAGTGTTACTCGTCCGAATCATGCATCTATGATCAAAAGTAGCCTTTAACATGCTAAAATTTGAGTACATAATTTGAACACTCTAATGAACAAGTGAACAACCAAGAAGCTTCACATTAAAATACCTAAAGCATCATGTACAACCAAAAAAAAAAAAGTGCATCATTAAGACCACTTACAGGTTTATTTCTGGAGTGCAAATGGCAGTACCCATTTATCCTGTAAATAACTGTAGTTTTGTTCTTGCAAAAATATGTCGCACTTCGATATGCCAATCAGCATCAACAGATTTTCATTTCTACTATATACCTTCTGCATTTGTTTTACTAATAAATAAGTAATGTGTGTTATCTGGCGTACATTGTTTGTGCTAATGTGTGTGCATTCATCAAAAAAATATTATATTATTACTGGATAATCTATGTATAGAAAAATATATTATTCTTGTAATATAATTAATTTTTATAGGGTGAAAGAAGTTAAATGGTGGAATTTTATGTGGAAGGTCAAGTGGGGTTAATTTGGGCTATCCAAAGGCTTCATTTAGGCATGAAGCTCTGTTATCTATCCTTGGAAGTTGAGGATGTGAACAGAACAAATAAGGTAAATAGTAACTTTGAAAGGGTTAAACTTGATATTTAAGACTTTCTCATCCCTCCCCCTATATAATATGGAGAGATAAAGTGGCGGGTCCATCTCTTGTTGATTATGAGAGTATAGTGGATAAAACAAATAATAGTAAGTGCAAAATTTATTATGGGACACCTAAAAAAGAAAGAATGAGGCTTAATTTGTGACTCGAGCCTGAGGAATCGAGTAACTAATGTATTTAACATCTATTTAGTATTTACTTCACAAAAAAGTGCTAGCTTAAGACATTCATCAGTATGCAAAGGCGTAGGTGTACGGGTATGATGTCATACTAGGATACCAACCTCGCTGTTCTTTAATATCAGAAGCTGAGCATATTGCCGAGGACCGGTGGGGCACTGGGATTTACTTACACTCCTCCATCCACGGAGGACAGATATCTGCTCTTTGTTGACGAGTTGCGTGGAAGGTTGGTTACTCTCCTTGGTGGACGTGCAGCAGAAGAAGTTGTTTACTCTGGCCGTGTTTCAACTGGTGCCCTGGATGACATACGACGAGCAACAGACATGGCATACAAGGCTATTGCTGAATATGGTCTCAATGAAACCATAGGTCCTATTTCAGTGGCAACACTTTCTGGTGGTGGGATGGATGAGGCTGGGGGATCCATGGTTTGGGGTAGAGATCAGGTTTGTTTTCCAGATTTGAATTCCCTTGTCGCCTATTTTATGTTGAAGTATATTTTTCTCATGTCGGTAAAGCATTGATCCTAGTTGATGTACAACAGGGTCAACTTGTGGATCTTGTTCAAAGCGAGGTTAAACTATTGCTGCAATCTGCACTTGATGTGGCTCTCTCTGTGATGCGTGCAAATCCCACTGTTTTGGAGGGTCTTGGTGCTTATTTGGAAGGTAATTGTGCCCCCCTCTGTTTGAATGTTGGATCTGTACAATATTCTTGATTTTCCAATGGGAAGCTCAAAGCTTTATCTCATTCTAGAAAATTTCCCTGTTTTAGACTGATCGAACTGGAAATAAAGTAAATGACTCGTTTGATTAAATTAATGGAACGGAAACTTAAAATTTGAACTCTTTGTAGAGCATTTTAAAATCAATTTCCCTTTCGTAGAGCATCTGAAGTTCTTTCTTGTTTGTTCTCCAGAAAAAGAGAAGGTCGAAGGTGATGAGTTGCAGGAATGGTTGAAACTGGTGGTTGCTCCGGTAGAACTTGCTGACTTTGTTAGAGGCAAGCAGGGGGCTCTTCTCCCACTACAAACGAAGTCTGAACTAACGCAATTGCATAGTTAGTTCCCAAAGGTTAAAGTGGAATTTTGGATTTGGAGTCTTACATAATTTGCCAAAACATGTTAAATTTAAAGCAAGCTTGCGGCTCACCTGTTCCCACATTCACTCAACCCCGACACCAACTTGATTATGTGGCTTCTACATTACTACAAGGTGAGACAGGCGGACTGGTGGAAAAGCTCATGGCTCGGAGCGATGCTCTGGCTAGAGACAAAGGGAAAAATGATGAGCTCCTGTTCAGCAATTGCACGGCGGGCATGCATTTGGATTATTACAAACATCTGGCAATTATCTACGTGATACAGCACAAGCTAATTAGCAATTGTAATTTTTGATAGTGAGTACACATCAAAAAAGTATACCGCATGATTCAGAAGGCTACTTACTATACTTGAAAATTGAGCCGTGTATAATATCAAAGGAGTTGCTCTGATTACAAGGAAAATAACTGAGGCAGACAGCCCCTCTTTGTTTTTCCCCTCTTTTGTGTGTATGTGTGCGCGTGTGTACAAAGTTTTAAAAAACTAGAGGGATAGAATTACGACTAACATGTTTGATGTTTTTGTCCCATTTCTCCGATGATGCTTTCATTTATC
>JAOTQG010149079.1:0-18853 GCA_025631175.1 Iris virginica
GGTTTATGAATTATGTACATAATATAAATATAAAATGTACATAATAATTATGAACATGATAATCAAATAACTCATGTACATTTTATATTCACGTTATTTACATAATTCATAAACTATTTACCTAAAAATCATAAACGTTATTTACATAATTCATAAACATTATGACTCATAAACATTATGAGTCTCTAGAGTAAAGTTCAGTTGACAAATGTTTGTATGGTGTAGTATTTAGTGACGACCTGCATGGTGGGAATTCGAATTTTAGAGAAACCTTTAGATTTACGCCTTTTTTACGTGAGGTCAGTCGATAAGCCAAAATTTCTGGACAACTGAGGTACTTCCGTGATTTGCCTCCTCCACCTATTCCTGAGAACATGGAGTGGGACTGCTAATATTGGAGTTTAACATTTAAAAATCATAAATGAGAATCTTTTGCAATTTACCAAAAAATAATCACTCGATTAGCAGGCTTCATGGCTTCACCTGTCAATGGGCCAAGCTTGGTCTTCTGATGGACCTGATGGACCTGATAACGTTAAAGAGGCTATCTTAGGCCTAAAAGACACAGACGGAATAAGAGCAACTTCTTCGCGAGTTTCATTTTCAATTTCACAAATTCCGGCCCATGCTTTACCCACTTTTGACCATTTTTCTCTGTATTTAATTTGATCTAAGAAATAAGAATTATCAAGTATAAAATGTAGGATACCAATGTATGCTCATATTCTTATTCGAGGGCACGATAATCGAAAAAAATAATTTAAAAAATAATTTTTAATTAATATAAAAGTTAAATATTATAATTAATTTTTTTTTGAAAAAATTGTAATTAAATTTACAAAATATGTGGCCAATTATAATTAAGTTGAAGTATTAATGATTAATAGTTATTAATACTCTGTGGCGAATTTGGTGGCCTAATGTCTGTGCTTCTCCTACGTACATGCATTCATCAGATAAATAATTAATAGTGATTTTTTATAATTTTATAATGGTTAATAATTTTTTTCTAAATTTAATCAAATTGAATATCATTGATCGAGAAAAAAAAAATTAAAATATATGTTTTTTAGACGGAGGGGAGATATAATTACAACATATAACATTAAGAATTTTAAGTTAAAGGAAATGTATTGACAAAATGTCTAACAAGGATTTTTATTACATAAACTATTTGTTATTTTTCCATTCCTTTTTCATCCCAAATGTAACGAAGCACGTGAAGGATAAAGGAGAGCCAATTGGTAAATGTATTTACCTTCTTTTTTTTTTAATACAATGAGTCAATCGCAAATTAATTCAAACTAAATAGAGCCTAGTGGTGTGTCTTATTTGTCAATTCTTGCTTTAGTTGAAAGTTGTAAATTAATATTCCATGAGGGAACCAAAAGGCAAAAGTTGAATGCAACCAAGGGAATGGTCTTGTCTACTACTTTTGAACTCAAGAAGCTTGGAATAATGTTATGAAGTTCAGATTTGTCAAAATCCTAAAGAGTTGAATGCTTGAGGGTCAATAAGAAGAAATCTACTAGAACTCTATTAGTAGTGTAGTCTTCCATTTTTAGGTTGACAAATGGCATGGGTCACCTCATGATCATCCCCTAAGGAATTTCAATATAGCCCAATTAATTAAACTTACAACCAATATTGATTTGATTGAAACTCCTCTCTAATCTGATTGTGATTTTTTGATTCTTCTTCTGAGAGTTGTAACCCAATGCATGAACAATATTTTTCTTTAAGAAAAAGGTCAAATATATATTCAATCTCCAACAGGGATGGAATCAATAAATTAATACTCTATGATCATAAAGTAGCATGTGGTACGTACAAGTTGATTGACCAATTTGCTACTAGTATAAGAACCCTTTGACATTAAACCCTTTTTTTTTTCTTTATTTCTTTCTTTTCTGCGAGTTATTTTCAAGTATCCGTCTAGAGGTCAAGATGGTCGAATATATTCCAGATATGTGGTGATCAGTTGATAATTGCAGAATGTCTATAGCTCAAAAATGTTCGGGGGGAAATGAATTTTTGCATAAGTGGGAAGTCCGATAAGGGGCAGCGCAGTGCAGGGAATGCAACTTTCAATTCTGGAATCTGATCTCCTCCCTCGCTCTATATATATAGGTGCCATAAAACCGTGGATTCAAACCAAGTACAGAGTGAATGCAGGGTGCAGTAAGAGAGAGAGAGAGAGAGAGAGAGAGAGAGAGAGAGAGAGAGAGAGAGAGAGAGAGGAAGAGAGGGCTTGTATGAAGATAAAGAGTCAGGTTTGGTAAGTCAAGGATGACTTGCCTACATCCATCCATCATGATGCAATTTGGGCAGCCATATACATGGCAAAGTTTTAAGGCGGTTGGATGTAGCGAGTCGTCGTTTGGCTGATCTCACCGATTCTTATCTTTCATGCTAGGCCTCTTCTTCCATGCAATATTGCTCTCTCCCACCGTCTCTGATCATATACAAATGTCTACATACCCGTACATTTTAAGGTACAGCCACAAAAAAGATACAAAGAGAAGTGTACAAAAGCTTAGTTGTCATATATTTATTGGTGCAATTTTTTCCAGCGATAGGGTCCACAAAATTTTTAGTCAAATTAAATGAAGCCAACTAGGATTTTGTGCACTTTTTATACACATTTCTTTGTGAATGTAGAATTATTCTATTTTTAAAGGATGAATATTAAAATTTGAGTAGAAGAGAGTTTTGTGGAATATCTCATATTGGATCATGAAAACAAAAATGTAAGACATTTTGTAGACCTTTATCTTGATTGTAATTGCGCCTATTTAAATATTGGAGGCATCCAAATTTCGTAGTAGGGAGGACCTATATACATGCATGCGCCTTTCGGCCATCCGATCGATTCGATTTACACCTGTGTGCTTGGGCTCATGAGCATTTTACTAGCAACTCAATACTCAATCCTTGTTTTATTTGAGCACACTCGATACGTTTGTGAACGTGATTTCTTTTACTTTCTTGTTTAATTCGTTACCTGTACTCATTTGCTTATATTTATCCATGTAGCAGCTTTTTTTGTTCACTGCATGGATCAGATATAACTTTTATTTTTTTTTCTCGTTGATCTCACTTGTTTCTGTGTAGCTTTTTGTGAAATATTTTTGTACTTTAACTATTATCAATTTATAAATAATTTAATACATTGTGATAAAAAAATTGTACCCAATTTTCAATATTTAAGAGTCAACATGGGTTAATATCAAATGAATTTCATCATCCATTTTATCGATAAATTTATCAGAATAAGAAGTTGTACATAAATATGTTATCTATGTTAAAACTCTACTACCTCCGTTTCAAAGTGAGTATATAATCATAAATAAATTGTGACATTAATTTTGAAATTGGAGGAGTAATATATCGAGTATTAATTTGAATTTTAACATTTAAGATGGATTAACGTTTTTTTTAAATTGTTTTTTTTAATTGTACACTTGAGAGATGAATTGAAGACTATAAATGGGGCCTAGTGGGCTCTCTCTCTTTGAGACTTAAACTTGGGTCCTCACTACACTTTTGTGAATTTGGAGGCCGTAATTGTGAATTGAATGCCCAATACCATAGAGCCCGATTCGTATATGCCAGCTTGGAGCACCTTATCCACGTGTTAAACCCTAAATCGTTTCTGTCTCGTCACCTGTGTGCCCCGTACCCACAAGTGCCAACCCCTTTCCCCGCCTTCTAACAGCCGGAGTCCAGTGAAGGAACTCTTTTCCATCAATTATAGCGCTCGCAATGGCAAACGCAGCAATGACGATCGTCGCTCTCTTTTCCTTGCTTTTCATTTCCGCAACATTTGCAGCTTCCGACTCGCCGTTCATCGTTGCGCACAAGAAGGTCAAACAGTCAAAGCTCAATTCCGGCGTCGAACGTCTCTCCGTCTCCATCGACATCTACAACCGTGGATCCGCGTGCGCATTCTCCCTTAATTCTTTCGCTCTTGTCTTACTTTTTTTCAATTTTGGCGCAAGCATTTTATTGTTTTTCATTTTTTATTTCATCCGTAAGCTTGATTTTGCTTTGATTGTTTGTGATTTGTGGATGCCGATTGTGTTTGAAATTCGGTAGATAAGGTAAAAACGTATAATGCACATTGCTTTTTTATGAATTCCTTGCGATTCGATCATCTTGATCTGGCATGGTGTTCTTTTGCCGTTTTTTACTATTTGTTTATATTGTCGGGAACTCATATTTCATTATATTGACCACTGAATCTCAAAATTATTCTATGCTAGATAATTTACAATCTTAGTTTGTTCTAATTAGTTAATTACTACTCCTAAATGTCACTGATTTTGGGATGGAGGATTTAGTAATTTGCAACGTTCAAGCAAGAGCATCTGAATATAAGTAATGTCAAATAGCATTATTCTAGTCTTTCTAGCTGAACGTATTTAATAATCCTACTCTTAAGTCATAAGTACTTAAATTTATGTAATTCTGTAGTGATTTTCATATAAATTTTTTTTGACAATTTTTTTGATAATCTTTATACCCAAGTTTGTTCGCATAAGTTAATTCCTAATTTAGCAATGTTCAAGCAAGACAAATTGAATATAGATGTCAAATACCATCGTCGTAGTCTTTCTAGCTGAACATATTTAATAGTTCTTCTCATAAATACGGACTAGTGGTAATTTGATTAAGCCAAATGGTGCCTAAGCAGGTGCACAAATTTTTCTGTCATAGTTATCGCAGAAGGAGGGAAATTGTATATTATTTTTTGAACTTCCGTTTTAGTAATGAGCTAGTAGTACAAACTTCATTATATGACTAAGAATGAAAAAACCAAAACTATCCTCAATCCATGAAGGTCTGCACTAAGTGTAAACTGTGTAATGTTATGATGCTACGGTGAACATTGATACACTATTTCTTTACTTATCTCTCCAGGGTAGTTAAGAGGCTCTTCAGCTTCCTGGTTTATGACTGGCTAGGCTTGTGATTGTTAATTACCAGCTGAATTGCTCCAAAATGCAAATTAAGAATTTGAAATTGAAAGTTCAAAAATATTGTTTGAACTTCTGCTGACATGGTTTGTACAATGTTTTCAGAACTGCGTATGATGTGAGCCTAACGGATGATAGTTGGGCGAAAGATGTCTTCGAGTCGATTGTTGGAAACACTTCCCAGTCCTGGGAGAAGCTTTCCGCGTAAGCTACTGCATCCTTATTTGTACCTGATCACCTTCGCTCTAATAAGTAGTTCAATTGCAATTCATGTCCTGATTTTGAGTTATTGTTTATATTGTATACACAGCGGCTCTATTGTTTCCCATTCTTTTGAGCTGGAGTCGAGAGTGAAGACTGTTTACTATGGCGCACCTGCCTTCATCACATTTCGGGTACCAGAGAAGGCTGCTCTACAGGTTGGATATTTGAACTTTTAAAATCTAGAGCTGAACTTCATATAACTGTGACTTTCATCATTTACTGAATGATCGTCCATTTCTAGGAAGCATATTCAACCCCAATCTTTCCAGTTGATATCCTAGCAGATCAAAACCCCATGATGAAGTTTGCATTGGTAACCTCTTCTTTGAAAATATATGTCTCATGTTTCCTCTTTCCCTTTCACTTGTTTATTTTTACTATATTTTTTTAGTGAATTTTTTGTATAGTTATACTAATATTTCTGCTCTCTTCTCATCAAATCATCTGATGTGGTGTGGCTGATTTCTCTCAGGCAAAGGTAAGAAAAATCATCACATTTTACAACATCCGTTCCTTTAAGTTGATGGCTTATGTATGTTGACAATCATAGGAGGGTGTGCATTTTAGACTGAATATGATGTTTGAGCTTCATCTTTGCTGTGTATATGATGTCTTTATCAATTATAGTATGTTCAGTTTCCTGTTCTCTTTTATCTCTGTGATACGTATGGTGGTGATGTTTTTTTTTTTTGGAGGGGGGGGGGGTGAGGAGCCATATCTATGTCTTGAAAGAAAGTATAAAGTTATGGAATTCCTTGAAATAAATTGAATGAAGTCGTTTTCTATTCTGTCACCCAGAAAAAAAAAAAAAACGTAAAAAGGAAAATCAGTAGCATGAATTCAGATAGTAAGGCAAGCACTTTAAATGTAGTTAAGTGAACTGAAACCACACTAGCCTTGAAGGTTCCTTCTCGGCCCATGTATTTCTGCAGCACCTATTTTAGTATAAGAATGTTTCAATGTGCTTATTTTCCTTGCATCACTGTAGATCTGCACCGGATCTTATGCAGCGTATTTATCTTTATCAATGTTGAAAACGAAGTCTTAGCTCATGCCTTATGTATTATAGTCCTCAACTCCTCATATTTAAATCTCTTTTTTGCAGAGGCTCCTGGAAAGTTATGGTTCACAATTTTCAGTTGTGGTCATTGTAGCACTCTTTGCTCACCTTATCCTTTCTCCTTCAAAATCTAGTGCTGCCAAGGGAAGCAAGAGAAAACACTGAGTAGCCCGTGGAATCACAAGTATTTCGGGAGTTACTTCTGGATTTTACGTCTCTTAACGAATGACATTAATATGCAGTGCAGTCACAATAGTTTTAGGTGTAGTTTACAGTATGGTGTACACAATGTAAGCACTATTCTGAGCTTAACTGGATGTTCAGGCATTTTCTTACTAAGTGAAGATTGGAGCCAGTGGTAATTAGATATTTACTTGGCATGTTAGGTTCATTATCTTTTCTCTCCACAAATAAATAGAATAATACGATATGCAAAACCATGCTGCATGGGTAGGTGCTACATTAAGTCCTGGTTTAGGTGCCTGGTATTTATTTGGGATCGGAGCGCACCGGATGTGAGGCTGAGTGGCGTCTCTCGATTGGGTGAGCTCAAGGGGATCTTATTTTGACAATAGGAATTGTCTATTATAACCAGGCAAATATGAAATGAAATGAAATGCTGAGGCCCCTGCTTTCAGCAAGATGCCTAATCCAACTTGTAAGGGTTGGAGTCTTGGAGACTTTTTATAGAAGAAAGAACTATCGAGTGCACATTACATTGTTTGCTAGAAAACTGCATACAAGCTTCGCCTCCAGCTTGGAGTGGTTGACCCACGGGCCCAACTTGCTCACAGCCATGAGCCATGTGGTCCCACGGTTGTGACTTGTAACTCCCTGCACTGGAAGAGCCAGGATGGCTCAATGGGAGAGGTGCAGTATTATGAAGGTTGGGAACAGCCTCTCCATTTTATTTTTTCTTATTAATCTTACTTCTTAGTAATTTATACAATAATTTAAAATTAAAAAGAAACGACATTGTTTTGGTAAATCTATTTTGATTTTAAAAAAATAGGGATTTTGTCGAGAGAAGAATGGGGAACCCTGCCGCCTTTGCTCCCCTGTCCTTCGAACTTGTAGTTGGAAAATGATAAGCATGCCGAAAATGCTACACTTTCATTCGACTTTGACTTATATAGAAATTGAAACACCTAAAAGACTGACAAATTGACAAAATTGTTATGAAATGAAAATGCGTATAATGTTTGTTTTCGTACACACTACAATTGCAATTTATTTTGAAAGAGGAAGAGATGAGAGATATCAAATGGAAAGAATACTGAAGTTGTATTTCACTCGGGAATACAAGTTGGGAGCACTCCTTTTACAGGCAAGAAAAAGACAAGGAGGAGACTCTACATTTTGTCTACTTGTCATTCATTCTGTAACAAAAATAACTTAAAGCAGTGCTCATGTTTTGTTCTCCCATTGAAGAGAATCCATTCAGTTGTTTGGAGGAATAATTTCTGAGGATAACGCATTCGGCATCCCACTGGACCCCCTCAGTAAATGTCTTTGTATAAGTGAGAGTTCTGTATTGAAGAATTACTTGTTTGATTAGCAACACGAAAATACTAACCAGAGCATCTTGAAGAGGCCATGTTTAAAATTATGTCTGGGAAGATTTGCACTTGATGCATGATCGGTGCTCAAAGAATTTCCTCTTGGTGTAGATGATACAAAAATTCATTCCTAAGAAATGGTCCTTCAAATAGGAAATTTAAGAAATCTTCAATTTTATTTCGACACAAAGAATCCTCCTGCAATTTCTCGCTTATTTATGTCCAAGTATCTAGTCGAATCGAATTAATCAAAAATCGAATCGACTTGAAAAATGGAAAGATTTGTACAATTGAAATTGAAAAAGAAGCTACACAGTGGTATGCAACAATTTTTTTTATAAAATATAAATCATTTACAACATACATTAAAGTATTTCATATTTTTTAAAAATCAGAGCAATACTCGTGGTCATGGATCATCCAAGTGACCTATTTAGAAAAAAGGAAAAAAAAAAAAAAACACAAATGACTCTAGAGGTAGGCGGCGGAGGACCTCACAACCATTTTGAAACTAACAAATGAATGGGCCTAACTCCGGCCCAAATATATATTAGCCATCATCCAAACTTTTCAGACACAGGAACATCATTCTTTGAATTCTACCTGGGAAAAATAATTTTCAAAACCAGAAATCAACCGGAAAGAGAGGATTGGATTTTGACCAATCCAGTCCCTCCTTCCCCCCCCCCCTCTCTCTCTCTCTCTCTCTCTCTGCTCCGGTCCTCTCTCTTCTCTCTCGCTCGCCCCTCTCGTCGGAGCTTCGGATCCCTAACCTCCGATCTCTGACTCTCCTGCCGCCGGCGTTGATTCTTCAAGCCTGATTCGATTCTGCATTTTGACCGATCAAAATGATCACAATTCCGTACTTAACCGCCTTGTCAACCTACTTCAGCTACGGATTGCTCTTTGCGTTCGGCCAGTTGCGTGATTTCTTTCGCAGAACTATCGATTGGTGGCGTGCCAGCAATCTTCAGGTACCTCCTGATTTCATTTTTCAGTATGCTCTACCATATGTACGGTATAAATTTATTTTTTCTTTATGATTCAATCTTAATTTGTTATTTTACTTAGGGCTATGCGCCGATCTGCTTAGGACTTGAGGATTTCTACATCCGGCGGTTGTATCTTCGTATTCAGGTAATATCAGTTTTCCATTTCTGCTTTCATGTTTGCCTAAAACTGCATCATAACAATTATGTTCTACCTCCTTTGCAGCTCTTTCATTTCTGCTTTAATGTTTGCCTAAAACAGCATCATAATAATTATGTTCTGCCTCCTTTGCAGCTCTCACGCTTTCTCGTGTGAAATTTGGTTGGAGATTGTAATTGGATAATTATGTTAACAAACAGTCAGTAAACATTGGAAAATAATGATTATAAAATGTCACTCTGAAATGAATGGATCCTTGATTACCTTTTAACGAAGATTGTGTTTAGATTTAATTGGTTTGACCACTAGCATTTATGGAGTAATAAAAATTCATGTACTTGAAATGAGTTTTTGTTTGCTTCTCCGATACCTTTTCTGTAAGATGTGAATACAGGGACACTTATGCGGAAGCCAATGGGTAAAATAAATGCCATAAATATATATATATATATATATATATGAATCTTTGTTTAGTAATCAATTCCGTTGAGCACAGTTGTTTTATCAACTTTAATGCACTTGTCTTGTTGTTCATACTATTACGCTCCCCCCCCCCCCAGGTTTTGAGCTTTAGGATGAAGGTTTTGATTGTTGAATGTCGGCTATTAAAGTCTGTGCTATAGTTGTGACTTAAAATTTGGACTTAACTTTGCAATTCATCTATATGTAGGACTGTTTTGGTCGACCTATATGTAGTCCTCCTGATGCTTGGTTTGACGTGGTAGAGCGTGTCTCCAATGACAACAACAAGACACTAAAGTGAGTTTTGGATGTGCATCTAGTTAATAGCTTTATCCTCAATTCTGGTTTTCTCCCTTTTGGTCTGCTTATGCTGAATTTCCATTTGTGAATATGTATTTTTTAACTGTCGGAATGATTTAGCATTTGGCATGTTCTATCAATTATATTTGTGGAAGAATCTGGAAGTTTTAACTTCTAAGTGAAACTTCTTAAGTACTCACCTAATTCAAAATTGGGTGGAATTTAATGCATTATCACATCTTATGCAGGAGAACAACAAAAGTTAGTAGGTGTCTAAATTTGGGATCGTACAACTACCTTGGTTTTGCTGCGGCAGATGAATATTGCACCCCCCGTGTGATTGAGACTTTGAAGAAATTTTCACCCAGCACCTGCAGTAGTCGTGTTGATGGAGGTGTGTGTGTGTGTGTGTGTGTGTCTCTCTCTCTCTCTCTCTCTCTCTCTCTCTCTCTCTCTCTCTCTCTCTGTGTGTGTTAAAGTTCCCGTTACTGCTAGGTTACCACTAATTTAACACATTCAGGCACAACAACACTGCATATGGAGATGGAAGAGTGTGTGGCTGATTTTGTTGGAAAACCGGCTGCTATAGTATTTGGCATGGGTTATGTAACAAACTCCGCCATCCTACCTGTCTTGATCGGAAAAGTATGTTTACTGAGAAAAAAGAATTATCTTCCATTGTATAATACTTGAATTTGTTCTTGTAAGCAAGGTACTTACTCCGATGTTTTTTTTCTTGCAGGGAGGGTTGATAATCAGTGATTCCCTGAATCACAACTCCATTGTTAATGGTGCTCGGGGGTCAGGAGCTACAGTCCGCGTTTTCCAACATAACAGTAAGCTTATCTAATATGATTATAATTCACCCCATAAAGCTCCATTTGAAACAAACCTCGCAGATATTAAATGTATATGCCTTGGTTCTTCTTCTCTATTACAGCACCCTCTCACTTGGAGAAAGTCTTGAGGGAAAATATTGCTGATGGACAACCCAGAACGCATAGACCGTGGAAGAAGATTATTGTTATAGTGGAGGGAATTTACAGCATGGAAGGCGAGCTCTGCAAACTTCCAGAGATAGTTTCCATATGCAAGAAATATAAGGTAATGCATTTGTCAGATGATAGCGCTGAACTCTTATGCTTCAAAGGTATTGGCAGTGTTGATTCATTTGAAGTGTTATAATCCTCTCCTATGAGTGTTAATGTAGTCATTGTGGTGCGTTTAAATTCACGTGAATCTAAGTACTATATATATTCACCTCATATAAGTTTGAAGCAGATTTAATACTATTATAAGTAGATGATGAATTCGTTAGAAGCCACCAGAATGGGAAGAATGAAATTCTCGTGGATGCTTTCTGCTGTTCTAATTCCCATCATGTATCTGAAAACATCGTTGTGCGAGATACATTGGAGAGTTTTAGATGCAACCTTTAGCTAATAAGAATGGTTTCTTTGTACAGGACTTTCCGCTCTTCCTTTTGTTATATGTGATTTGATAGCAAGCAGTGAATAATGAATAGTTTAGTAAACTTACTGTCAATTGTCTGCTTAACTTATATCTGTGGGCTAATAGGAAGAAAAGCGAGTCTTGTGCATAGCAAGCTACAGAAACTCGGGATTAATCAATCTCTCCCCCCCCCCTTCTTCATTTCTCCTTTTTTCCTGTGCATATTTATCCTCGTTATGAGTCTGGTTGTTTTTTCTTTACCAGTGGGTTCATTTCAATCTGCAGCCGTCCTTTCTATGGATGCATGTTGCTAAAGGAACCTATTTGTTCTTTCATGTTTGTGTCTCCATGTCCTTGTACATTGTTGCATGATCTGTTATCTCTTCTCTGTTGTGTGTTTCAGGCATATGTTTATTTGGATGAGGCTCACAGTATAGGAGCAGTTGGAAAAACCGGAAGGGGTGTATGTGAACTTTTAGGGGTGGATACAGCCGATGTGGATGTCATGATGGGAACCTTTACGAAATCATTTGGATCGTGTGGTGGCTATATTGCAGGATCCAAGGTTTATTTCTTCCTTGTAAACCCATCACAAATGTAATCATCATCCAGACTGTATGTTCACAGAATTCTGTATGCCTTCCATCTATAGTTTTGGGGGATATATTATCATCATGAGTATACCTTTTATAGGTTTTTATTATGAACTGAGAAACTTTTTTAGCAAGTTATCTTGATGACCAATGACCACTTGGTCTAGTGGATCCCCTTGTCCTTCCTAACGGAAGATTAGGGGCTCATGTTTCGTCCGAGGCAGAGACAACCAATATTGAGGAGAAACTATATCTTGTTGAAGATATCCCTTGTCTTTAACCCTACTTGTTACTCTCTATAAGTCCTACTTGATAAATAATAAGGGTTGGGGTCGGGTCTATGTCCCCTCCAATCTTTTTTAAAAAATTGACGTCTTGATGGACTTTGTCATGTCATTTGACTCATATTTTACTGAGTTGTTTTGTCCAAGTACTGAATTTTTTTTAATCATAGTGCCACAATTTTAAATAAAAAGGGTGTGACTTTTTCTTTCTTTTTCCCATTTAAATTCATTTAGTAGGATTTACGTGTGTTCAAGTCCTCATTCAATGCTAACAAAGACTACACCACCAGCAGTATATCATACTTGACTATCATGCCATTTTATCATTTATGGGTCTATTGAAAGCATCACTCGTTATTGGAGAAGTATTTTTTTCCCCAGAGGTTATGTTGTTCAAGTGTGTTTCTTCTTTGTTATGCTATATAGCCACTAAGTAGTTACTCCGCGCCAAGTTCACTTTGCTGCTCCCATATTATGCAACTTGTGCTATATTTAGGAGCACTACCTAGTGAACATGGAGATCGTGAATTATGAACATGACGTGAATATGATTAATCATGTTCATAAATCATGATCATGATCATACTTGCTAGGAGCGCCTACCCTCTCGATATACCAACTGCTGTTGGATGGGTTTCAGGACCTTGAGTTAGTTGGGATGTTCTCTTATTTTAGCATTTCTATTTCCAATTTCAGGATCTCATCCAATATTTGAAGCAAACTTGTCCTGCTCATTTATATGCCACCTCCATATCACCTCCTGCTGCTCAACAGATTATTTCTTCCATAAGGGTTATTCTTGGGGAGGATGGTACTAGTCGAGGTCCGAATGCCCTCTGCCCTTTTGATGTTTTGCTAGCTGCTTTATATAGATCTGAAAGGCTGATTCGTATAGTGTTTCTGTAATATAGGTGCTCAGAAGCTCGCTAGGATACGTGAGAACAGCAACTTTTTCAGATCAGAACTACAGAAAATGGGCTTTGAGGTTCTTGGGGATAATGATTCACCAGTGATGCCTATAATGCTCTATAATCCTGCGAAAATTCCAGCTTTTTCACGGGAGTGTCTCAAACAAAATGTAAGTTCCCCTTGTGTCTTCGATACCTTAGCTTGTTCATTCTTGGTCATTATGTCTTGCAATAACTCCTAGTTCGATTTTACTGTATCTTCTCTTCTAGTCCTTAGTTTTCATTTACGTAAGGTTACATGTTATTGACCTCCATTTATTTTGTAGGTGGCTGTTGTCACAGTTGCTTTTCCAGCTACTCCTTTGCTGTTGGCCAGAGCACGCATCTGTATTTCTGCGGCTCACTCGAGGGAAGACATGATCAAAGCCTTAGAGGTTAGTTCAATCTCAGAGATTCATGCACCTGCATTTTTCTGCCGTCCTTGATTTTTGAAGTTATAGCTTTATTCTGCAATGATTGGTTTGTTGCAAGCCCATGAAACATTGTGTGTGTGTGTATCACCTCATTAGTATTTTATCTTACCTTATGAGATCTGCTTAGCAATTTGTCATCGTGGTTGAATCCATTAAAATGTTGTAAATATGTTTGTGTGCTTCTATTGCAATACGAGTAAACCTTCGACGTGTTAAATGAAATGGATTTGCGGATAATGGGGCTTGTGGCAGAGGAAGTTTATGTAATGCTGGCCTATAAGTATCTGCCATAGTTGTGAAAGGTGCTTGCCCTCCTAGCCATCTATCACCTCAAAGTGACCAGGTGATCTGATGCTAGTCTTTTGGGTTGTGCCTCGCATTGGATTTGTGCTCTGGGGTTTTCTGACGAGTTCTAATCATTTTTGAGCCAGAAAACCCAGATTTGAGCAGGATCTAGGTCAAATCCAAGACAAATCTTGACAAATTGAAGACCTCTAGTTTTTATGTGACCAGAATAGTTTGCTGTTCCTGTTTTTTTTTTCTGCCAGAATTGGTTGTATTGGCACGGCCGCCTTAGAAGCATAATGTAGAAATTGAGTTTCAGAAGCAATGGGTTTCTTGCTAATTTTGGTGATTTCTGTAACTCCAATTTCAAATTCTTTTATGATTATTTATTTATTTATTCAAAGTTGTAACTAAGCTTATTTCTTGCATTAGAAGTGTAACTTTGGATGTTGAAATTTGTGTTATTGATAGTGTAGGTGAACTTTCAAGATTTATTATATCATTTGAAACATGTTTTTGAGATTATTGATATATACAAGTATATGATTTCCCCCCTATATTGTTGCTTGCCTTACGACTTTAGAAAGTACCTCTCACCTTTCACATTTAATAACTATGATATCTACAAAGGATGCTTTGAAACTAGGCTCTGTATGCCCTAAGTCTTATCGTGACAACAGTACTTTGACTGAAAATGTGTGACCCAACCTAGGTTAGAATCCAAGCCGTTTAGATACGGGAATTCCTCAAAATAATAAAGTGCAGGGTTTCTTGGATGCTTTATTTTGTTTTAAGCTGATTTTTCTGCGTGAAGATTGTTTTCACGAATGACTGAACATTTTAGAAATCAGGGAAATATAGATCTTTGTCTGGTCAACAAAAAGTCAGCAAGAGTATTTATATGTTATAGGGGCGATGTAATTTCACAGAGAACTTTCGAACTTGTGGATAATGATGGAGAATGTAACAATAGCCAGTTTGTTGATTCTGTGACCCAGAATCTAGATCTAGCGTATAACCAATCCTTGTAAATTGTTAGAATTCCCACTTCTCAATTTGCAACCCTTGATATGTGTAAATCCTAAATTGCCACTGTTTAGTGCAGATTGTGGATGTAAGTTCAAAACAATCATAACGCCTCCACCTCCAGTTTGTAGTGTATCTTCTAGACACTGAAAACCCACCCAGTAGTGTTTGTCCAATTTGTTTGTCACTTGGATTTAAGAGGGTGTGCTTATCTGTATCATGTGTGCACGCGCCCTGTTTATAGACTTTTCCATCTTTTATGAGTAACTAATTGTTCTCGAGTTTATTGGTATCAGGTTATAAGCAGAGTTGGCGACATGGTGGGCATCAAATACTTCCCTGCAGAGCCAAAGAAGCAACAGCTAGAAGATGGCAGAGTCAAGTTGGAGTGAATTTGGGGTTAAAGGCTGATCTCTAGAGGGAGCTGGTCTAGTTGTTTGTTGGTGTTTTTTTGAGTATACCATCAGTTTTCTGGCATGGCCCGTTAGATTTTGTTTGTTTTTTCTGTACAGATGCAGCTGTAATTTCCTACTTGTGAGTATGCTATTATTTAGTGTTGTAAACCCCCCCCCCCCCTTCTTCTTCCCCACTAAAGGATTTTCCAGCACCCTTGACTAGTGGCTTTTGCTTTAGTAATTCATTTTCTTTTTACAGACGTTGCTCATTGTTATACTGCTAATTCAGTTGTAGACTCTATGGTTTAAACTGATTTATAGCTATCTTTAATCAAGTTTAACTTGTTTGCTTTTTCTGTATATAGCTGGTTGGAACAATTTAATTAGTTAAAAAGGTTTTATAAACAAGACTGCCTTAAAAGTGACTTCTGTCGAGCTCTTTTAGTTTACAAGTTAATACTTTGTCAACATTGCGCTCCACTTTTGCAAACTGATTCAAGAGTTCAATCTGATTTGGATTTTGTTTCCTGAACAAAAGTTTGGATTGCATATCAGGAGGACTCGGATTAGAATAGCAATGATAGGCCGTAATAAAAGAAAGAGAGGAATAGACTATCGAGCTTTACATGCTGAAATTTTTAAGAGGACCAAAAGGACAAGTAAGAATTCTTTTAATTTATTTTTTTAATTTTCGCGGCATTTAGCACTTTACATTTCTAAATTCAAGAAGTTTCTCTGTACAATATTTTGTAGGGCAAATTGCGGAAATGATTCCTGTACTGAATAAATATTTAAGTCAATTTTCGTTTCTGTACTGAAAAAATTAAGCTCAATCGGTGCTAAACTCTAACTTCGATCCAATTAAATTTAAAATATAAATAACTATATATGACACTTACTAAATGGCGGGGTAAAAAAATACCAGATTCACTCATTTTTTTCGTCTTTTTTCGTATTCTTCTAATAGAAAATGGAGAAAATATGTCAGTTTCACGGAGGAAGTGAGTGAATTTGATGTTTTTATTCTCGACATTAGTGATTGTCATACATACTTCTTTTTATTTCAAATTTAATTTGATTGAAATTAGAATTTAAGACTGATTGCGCTTGATTTTTTTAGTACAAGGATCAAAATTGAGCAATGTTGAGTTTAAGAACTTTTCTTCAAATAATTTTTTAGTACAGGGATCATTTATGCAATTTTCCCTATTTTGTATTGTGCATTAGTAGTTAAGATACCAAAGATAGTGACGGGTAAGGGCGCATTTCAGTACACACCTAACAGAACCGGTAATGATGACATACATGGATACATAATGTTTAGATCACGAATTCGATAGTATATTAATATGATAATATAATATTATATTAAGAATTTTATTTTTTTTTATTTTTCTCTTATTTTTTTTACTATATATATTATTACATATTAATATATATCGATGTTCTGATTGGATAAAGGGCAAGTTGGGAGGGAGTAGTAAAAGTTTATCGTACGCTGATGAGCAAGTGAATGCAATTATGCAGAGTGTCTGATTTTCTTCCTTTTTGTTGTCTTTGCATGCCGCGAGTGGGTAGACAAGGGTTTGTTTTGGGGAACTTGTGGCACACTTTCAACTATTTTCCTCCTTAACTATATTCCTCCTTGATACAAAACTGCACCCGTTATGCCTTTAATTATTGCTTATCAGTTGATGATAGCCACAAAAATTTAATACAAATGTATAATTATATAGGAATTATATTCAAAAAAAATATGAGTAGTGCTATGTTTATAGTAAATAGTATTTATTAAATCTATATTTGAGCTTTAGATAATTTGAATTGTAGTAATGACTAACGAGTCTGAATTTTCTGTTCTATTTTTTTTTTCTCATTATTCATTTTATTTTTTTAATTTTATTTTAACTGTTTAAAAGATTATTTTAAAATTTTAAATTTTAACTAATAGGAAGGGTGTTCATCTTTCTCGTTGTGGTTTTCGTGTTTTGGGGATGAGCCCCATATACTTTTTTTTGTAAGGCTTTACCTCCCCGACTTAAATTCTGTTAGTTTTCATCCATACTTTCTAACGATTTTATTTAAAAGGACCAAATTGCCCCCTTTCTGCAATTTTCCTTTCTGCTCCTCTGCAGATCCAACTCCATTACAAACATCACCACCCATTCTGCAAATTTCTAATCCAAATTTAAAGATTTCACCATCGAACAAACATCACCACCATCGAACCACCATCACCACTATCGAACAAACATCACCACCCTTACCTACACCCAATTCAACCACCTACCACCATAGTCACCTTTTGGAGCCGCCAACCACCCTGTTCCCCCATCAGCCTCAATTTACGCACTCACCTGCAGGAGAACGACAACAAACCACCACAATGAACCGAACCAAGCCGGATGGTGGGTTTCTGTATGATTAACCCAGAAACGGCTGCCATCACTTGTTCTTCAACCCAAAAATTCTCACTAACCCATATCTATCATCTTTTTGGGAGCGGCTGCGGAGGGACAAATGGGGGCAAATCAAACGGGATTTTTGGGGGTTTGATTGCTCAGTTGAGAAGAGGAGGGAGAGTAGCATCGATTTTGAAGCTGTCCGTGGAATGATGTTCTTTGGGGCAGTGAAGAAGAAGTCAAAGGATGTGCTAGTCGGGCCTTTGAAGCTCTTGGAAACATTGAAGAAAGCCAAAGGTCAAACTAGGGTTCAGACCCCCAAGGAGCTAAGAAGAATTGCTACAAACCATTAATCAGCGAGGAAAACAGTGGTGGACAATAGTGGGGTAAGTTTGATTTCATCCCTGTTGGGTTTCTTTCGATCTGGGTTTCTTTCAATATGAGTTTCTTCAAGAAATTGGTCGAGGCAGGAAGATGACATTCATTTCATGGAATTGAGTTTTTGAAGCCATGGATGGTGGTGGTGGTGTTCTGTTATGTTTTTGGTTCTATGGTTTGTTCCAGTGATATATTCACCCCTTTTGCATCTGCAAGGGCTGAAGTTAGAACATACTAGCACACACAGACATTTATGTTCTGCAATATATAGTTTAGGTACAGGATTAGCTAGAACTGCAAAAATAAATGCATATTGAAGACGACTAGCTATTCCTTTTGAATGAACTGCTAGCAGTCTATTTTATGCAAGAAAATAGAGAGAGATTGGAAAAACAGTAAAAGAAAATCATATGATTTTTAATGGAAAAAGGGTTGAGAATAATAGAGAGAGAGATTGGAAGAAGGTAGGCAAAAGCACCGGATTGGTCCCTGACCTTTCACCCTTTTTCTTTAAGAGTCCCTGATGTATTTGATGACCTTTTCAAGTTCCCAATCTATTCTAATCGTTTTGCTTTTAGTCACTGACTCATATTTAACCCGTTTGACTAATTTTTTCGGCTTAAAAATGCTTACGTGGCAACATAAAAAGGATAAATTAGTAATCTTCCAATAATTGACGTGTAAAACATTAGATAATCCCAAAACCCTAACCTTTCCCCTCCCCATCCCCTTCTCCCGACACTACCACCAGAACCTGTCGCCATAGATCGTCAACACCCACCCAACCGCACCATCAATGATTCCTTTGGAGGAAGACGTCCGGCGGCTCTCATTTTCATGTAGAAGATCGGTTTCTCTCTCCCGCCTGCTGTGGGGTGTAGCAG
>JAOTQG010149190.1:0-18852 GCA_025631175.1 Iris virginica
AGCCTGTCTTGACTCCCTTAGATCCGGCTGTTTCTCTCACCTTGTTGGCTGGGTCGGCTTTATCTGATGCATCTAACTATTGTGTGGTGGTTGGAAGCTTACAGTACTTGTCTCTAACGCGTCCGGACATTGCATATGCTGTCAATAAACTGTCTCAATTCATGCACCGCCCTACTACAGTTCATTCGGCGGCAGCCAAGCGGCTCCTTCGTTACTTGCATGGGACTTCTGATCTGGGGTTACTAATTCGTCGTGGTCCTTGTTCTCTACATGCTTTCTCTGATGCAGATTGGGCTGGAAACAAAGATGATTATACTTCTACTTCTGGGTACATTGTCTATCTTGGTGCCACTCCTATTTCCTGGTCCTCCAAGAAGCAATGTACTATTGCTCGTTCTTCTACAGAGGCTGAGTACAGGGCGGTTGCGGCTACTTCTGCGAAAATCCGTTGGCTTTGCTCCTTATTGATTGAACTTGGCGTTTCTCTAACTGGTGTTCCGGTAATCTATTGTGACAACATTGGGGCGACCTATCTCTGCTCCAATCTTGTCTTTCATTCTAGGATGAAGCATATTGCCTTGGATTTTCACTTTGTTCGTGAGCAGGTCCAACAGGGTTCTCTGCGTGTCTCTCATGTCTCCACTCACGATCAACTTGCAGACTGTCTCACCAAACCTCTCTCGCGATCTTTCTTTACAGCTTTTAGGTCCAAGATTGTTGTGTCCTCACGACCCTCCATCTTGCGGGGGCGTGTAGAACCTAATTGATATTAATAGGTTATTAATACATATTGTCTAGTTTACCCTTGTAATTAGATACATATATGTTTCCATATGATTAATGAAATATCAAGAATCATTATCAAACCCTAATTACATCAGTACTCACACTCCCAAAAAATTAATTATACTAAACAAATGAGTGCAAAATTAATGCCCATAAAATTTCGTATTACTTTCCATTTATACTAAGGACGGTGATCTACTCCACTCGCTTACAATATTTTTCTTCTTTGGAACTTAATTTCTAGTACACATTAGAAATGAGAGTGATAAATTATATATGTTATGCTTGTTTTGCAATTTTTTTTTCACTAGTCTTGTGTTTTTCATTCTCTCTCTTACTAATTTCACGGTAATGATTACAAAACACACAAAAAAATCTGCATCTAATTAGGGTTGACAATTGATCTAAGTTCGTTGGAAATCGGACATAATTCGTTTAGATAGGAGTTAGTTTTTCAAAATATAATATTCACATAATTTGTGTTAGAGTTAATTTGACATCTATTGTATCGCTCCAAAATTTGAGAGTAAATCAAACTAATGTAATCCATTAAACATGGTGCTAAAATAAATTCAATAATTTGAAATATTTATTTAAAATCCTTCAATTCAATCATTCTCTAAAAACCCAAAGAAATATTCAACATCAAATGCTTATTACATTTGTTCAAATGAAACCTCTAGAGAGTCTATACGAAATCATAGACAAATGTAGCGATCTAACTCTCTAAGTAAAATCATTATACTTTCGATTACCGCACTTTCACTTCCACTTTACTAATCCTCCCTCTAATTACATATCTGAAATGATAATAAGGAATGGGCTGCGAAGCCGAGCAAGTAATAATACACAAAACGACCGGAATGAGATCAAGCATAGACAGGTATGAGTTTTTATAAAAGGACATTTCAAAATCAATCGAACCTTTTAAAATAATTAGAACGTCACGAAAGACCAATTGCTCAAACGATAAAATAATCATTTTAAAATCAATCAAATTATAATACAAGTTCAGTATGACCAACATATTATATTCCTGTTTGGCGGGGCCACTATTTGCTATTTGCTAGTATATTAATCCGTACTAGCGGGACCACTGTTGTTAGCGTATTAATTCCCACCAACGGGACCACTGTTGTTGGTGTATTAATCCCCACTAACAGGATCACTTTCACTTTTACACTCATACTGAAACAAGTACGTAAACACTTCAATCGATGAAAACAAATCCATTACTTTCGATACGAATAAAATTTTAATGCAAAATCAATCAATAAATTACAGTTAATGAAACGAAACGAAATGAAACGAAATACAGAGAAGAGGACGGGTTATTCACATTTCATTTGAGGATCGAAATTCTGATTTTACAGATTCGGCCAAACGTATAAGGACACGTTCGATCCCATGGAACAATTATTAATAGTACTTTTGAAACTCAAAATCGAATTTATAAAACGAAGGCATCTTGTGTAAAATCACTTACCTCAATGACGATAAACGAAATCAAAACGATACTTCTTCCCAATCGAATTGCTCACTCGAACCTAAGTAATACATATATTAAAATACATTAATACGTACTACTAATTATTTAACAATTTTTCTAATCCAAGTCCAAATTCTATATATAATATTTCTCCTACTATCAATTCGAGTCAAACTCTCGGTCCCATCCCACTATTGGGTAAAAACATCAAATGAATAATATATATTCTACTACACAGACCAGACAAAATATAAATCTAAAGATCATCCTAATCGTGTATTAATCTCTCCCTCTACAATATTACTCACTTATTATGCATATTATTTAATTCTTTGACTAATACCATATAATCTTAAATCAACCATTGATGAGAAGGGTGATTTACCTCAAAGAAGCTATGGATCAGTGCAGGCGCAACTATCTCTCTCGGTTCTCCTCTCGATCGAATGACGGTGCTGAAAAATACTATTTGGTGTAACCTAAACTAATTATTTTATAACCCTCTCTCTATTCGGAACGATATATTGTCTTATGGTAGTTTTTTTTTTTTCCCAAAGAAAAGGTTAAACCCACTTATTTCCCATCCTTATCTCATATTTTCAGTTGTAATCAAAATAGTAATTAGATATATATTTCTATATTTTTTTATATTTTGTTATTAGTATTATCCTTAATTCATTTTTCTTGAATATTACATCTATAGTATATAAATAAGTTGTATACTATTCATTGACATGATTAAATAAATAGTAATTTTTTCAATTCAAAAAGAAAAACATAATCATCTTTTTTTATATTTCTTTCCTACTACCTACCAACATCTTTTACTTTTCCCCTCTCTTACACACCACTACTTTTTTTTTTTTTTGAATCTCTTCATAACCTTTTTATATATTTAGATATTTATTCAAATTTATTTTAAATATTTTTATATTTTTAAATTTATTAATTATCTTTTATTTTATAGATAATATATTATGTAATTTTTTAGGGCACGGGCAAACACTAATTAGTAATTACACATATATGCGCTAAAATCTGCTATGTTGCCATCCTTATATCCAATCCCAATATTAGACGGAAGTATGTATACCCAAAGAATAAAAAAGGAGTTAAAAAACGGAATAAAAGTTGGTAGTTCGTCGGTTCTAAGGCGGGACAAAAAAAAAATGGTAGTTGAAGAAATAATCATGGAAGGAAAGTCATATACTCGAGCTACAGACCTTGTCATCCCCGTGATCTTCGAAATTGACTCCTTCCTTCTTCACATTACCGACTGGACAGAAAGGAAGATGGGCATATGCTTAGCCATCATGTTTTCTTAGTGGTTGGAGTTTGAGTTTTAATTCTTCTTATTCTGAAGAATCTTCTTGCCAAAACCCAAAACCCACAAGACCCAAAACTCAAAACCCAGGCAAGATTCTTTTGCAATCTATATTCTTAGATTCATATTTGCATTTTGAGCATGGGTGATCCATTATTTAAAGTTTATTTGGTGCTAGTTTTATCTCACTTTATTCAAATAAAGTTTTCATTTTTAATGAAATGTCGTACTTCCTTTATCCTGGATTTTTTAGCATGTTTTGTAACAAGTTTATCTGTCTATTCGATCTTCCTCTAGTTTGTTTCGATTCATTCGATTTTGCTCCGAGTTTTGAAGTTTTTGATAGACTGGAATTAATGTATATCAAGTGCTTTCCTTAAAAAGTCAAACACACACTGGTTAGCTCTACATACCATCAAACAAATTGAGAAAAGAAAAAGGAAAGGAATAAAGTTGAAACAATTGACCAGCACCTAGATCTTAACATGCCTAGATAAGTTGAGAAAAGAAAACGGAATGGAGTAAAGTTGATACTTGTTAGTATAAAGTTGATTTCTTTCTATCTCGCTATTTTGATTTCAATTTCATTGTCCCGGTATTATTGTCTTTTGAGTGGGGCGTTGGGGTGGTGGTGGGCGGCAGCGTGTCAGTCTGCTATAATGCCTCTCTCTCTGTGCTTAACAGTGATTTTGTTGTGCATTTGATTTCTTAATAGCGAGTCGAGCGCTTCGGTTTGTATTCTTGAATGTGATGGGAGCGAAACACTCCAAGACTTCAATTGTTCGTAAGGAATCATCACATATCAATGCGCACGTTAATGTTTACGGGTCTAGTGGAGGGAGATTCTGGCATCATGAGTTGGAGAAGTCAAAGTTGCTGGGTAAGGTGACTCCTTCACAAACCCGGAAAAATGCAGATGAGGTCACTCAAGATACAAAGCAACTAAGGGAACCTATTTCTCTATGTGAAGTGGACATCACTGAATATGGTGGAAATGAGGATGATTTTTATGACGGGATTCCTCGCTTCAAGGAGGCTTCGTTGCAGACACTTAGATCAACGAGCTCCAAGCAGACAGCGACCATTACGGTAGGTGCTTGGTTTTGTTGAGAATGAAAACTGAGCATGTGCTAAGTGCTCATCTGTAGATTACCAGAATTGTTTCTTATTCACATTCTCTTGCATTGGTCGGACTGTAAAATATGGAACTATGTTTTTCAAGAGCTATGTATCAAGTTACTGGTAAATCTATCCTGATAACTTGCACATTTGAGAAAGATAGTCTACATAAGCTATGCTAGTATTGTCCACTAGCTGGACTTCAGTCGATACTAGATCAAGGTCTATCAGATAAATCAATTTGATGTGTCACAAAGTTAACTTCACTCAGCAGTATGAAACTTGGTGTTAACGATTTTTCTTCCTGAAAGTTAAAAGAAGTGTATGGCAGTTAGTCATGTATTTCTGCAATCTCGCAGGTTTCAGTTGTAAGTGCTCGCTTAGGTAGAGTGGGTACACTTGGGCTTGAGAGGGCCGTGCAGGTCCTGGACACACTTGGGAGTAGCATGACAAATTTAACCACTGGCAGTGGTTTTGCCTCTGGTCCGACAACCAAAGGCAGTGAACTTTCTGTTTTGGCTTTCGAGGTTGCGAACACTATCATGAAGGGTTCAATTCTAATGCAGTCCCTTTCCAAAAGTAGTGTACGGTTCTTAAGAGAAGTGGTCTTTCCTTCAGAAGGTGTGCAGAATTTAGTGTCGGAAGACACGGAGGAGCTCTTAAAAACAGTTGCAGCTGATAAAAAGTTGGTACATGTTGATCTTATGTATCTTGTCTGTAGTGCCTATCAATATGACCCTTGCTTTCAATATTTTTTCTATTTTCCTTAAGAACTAATATCAGTTTACTTGACCATTTCGATTACATACGCAGGGTAGAGTTGAATATATTTTCTGGAGAAGTGATTCGTTTTGGGAATCGATGTAAAGATCCTCAGTGGCACAACTTGGACCGTTATTTTGAGAAGTAACTGAAAACATTCTTTTTTATAGAGGTTATATCATTTTTACTTGTTTCTCATGTTTTCACTTGTTAATTGAGTAATTTCTTTTTCCCAGACAAAGCAGAGGACTTAACCCTCCTAAACAATTAAAGGAAGACGTTGAATCTATGATTCAGCAATTGATGACCTTGGTTCAATACACAGCTGTTAGTCTCATCCCTTAATTACTTATTACATCAGATCTTGTGTAATTTAAATGTCAGGTACTTCTACTGGTTGAGAAATGCTTTTACTGGTGCCCTTTCCTTAGTAGTGAGAAGTAATCAATTTCAGATTTTCTTTTTCCTTTTTGTAAAAATAGTGATTAAGGATATTATAATTTGGCGTCGAATGGATTGAAAGATTAAACACACTATATTTCATGACAAATAAAGTTCCTCAAAGGAAATGTTCTTGTACAGGTTTGGTACACATTATATAAGGGGTTATTGTATGAAACATCTTTTAGACATAATCATTTATACAAACCATTACATGTATCCATTCATGCATGCGACATAGTAAACTTGTCTTGCTGTAGTATAGCTACATGTATACGTTGTACATAGATCACCATGTACTTTTATCCTTTGTTTAGAGTGCGATAAGAGAAGATCCTCTTTTGTTGGTAAGACCGAGTGTATACTGATGTAGGATTATTGTTTAAAGTTCAGCTACTAAATGGATATCTTTACAGTGCTTCCAGGTTGTTTACATTTCTCCGAAGCACTAAATATTATACAGGACCTTCATACATATACTCCTCAGATTCTCGTGTATCATTAGCTACTCTAGATTTCTCTGTCCAACACTACTTGGAGAAGCAATGTGTTCGGTGCGTCATGATATGTTTTGTATTACATCGAAAGTAGTATAATTTTCAAACACAAATTAATTAAGTGTTTGTGAGAAATATTTTCAAGGTTTCAATTGTCTCCAAAAACGGATAGGTTGCAAGTTATCTAATAGAGGGGGTAGTGTTCGAGAGACATTTTTTTGCGTGCTAGTAGTCAAATGTTTGTCGAATATGAACCCATCTTTGCAAAACCTCTCATACCCACAGACACCAATGTTCATATGTTGATGCTCATTAGCTCAAATGGATTGCATATATTATTTTCAGTTTGAGATAATTGGTGCTGAAATCATGACTATCCTAGTTTGTCAATTTCTGCAAAATGAATGGTGCCTTGGGCTGCTTCATACTAGAGTAATAACTATGAAAATCCATTGAGCTGCAGGAGTTGTACCACGAGTTGCAAAGATTGGACAGTTTCGTGGAACGTCATCAGCGTAAGCGTCAAGCATCGGCTAATTCATTTTCCAATTCCATTTCCATTGAAAGAGGTTGTAGTTGCCTATCCTTGTTTCATCACTTCATGTACCTTCAACGCGTAGCTTTGTCAAATTACTGATACATGCCTTGTATTTCTTTTTCATCATCTGTTTGTACACTGAGTTAAGAGTCAGCTAATACTTAAACCAGTATATTGGTATGAAGTATGATATTTGTTAACGACGTTAGCATTTGTGCATGGGAAGTATAAAGCTGATGTAAATACCATCTACCAGTGTTCTTGTTGCATGATTGCATCTTATGCCAAGGTCCATCCTGAAAGAGCGTAATAAGCCTATATTATGGGGACAGGATCCCCCACTCCCCCAGAAGGAGGCAATAGTAATGGAACTTAATTTTGTGCAGAAAGTTGTCACATGTTATTGGTACTTTCATGTAGAATTGATCTTAGGTAGTGATGTTCTTGGGAGTGTTAATTGATGTTTTCTGATCCAATACTACATGCCCTTGTAAATTCCAAGTCAATAAGTCATACAGCTGAAAGATGTGTTATCTGGATTAGTGATTACTTGGGTGTCTCGGACGTCATGAAGAAGATACTTGTGTACAGTCGGTCCGTGTGCGTGGGGTGGGGTGGGGTGGGGGGAGTGTGGAGGGTGTAAGGGAGTGTACCTTAGGTAGTCTCAGATATGTTATGAGATTCATGTTTATTATAAGTAAGCCATAGATAAATATGGATCTTCAAATACGTTTTCATTGCCCAAAGAACTGCTTTTGGTACCCTGAGCTGATATTTGTGAGCAATTCATACCGACAGTTCATTCCCCATGATATTTATATGATCCTGGTTCCTATTCACTAAGGAACCTTTTTGTTTTTTGGTAGTACGGCCACGGTGCTTCCAAGAACTAAAAAGCACTTGTCCAATTTATCATGTCATGTCATGTCATGCCATGCTTGGGAGATCGTATTGGTGGTACAGATCCACAAAATGAAAGAGCTTCTTTGCCAGTTTGTTTGTGCTCGGACAAGATTGGTACGTGTGTCTGCGGTCTCTAATCTATACGGGGATGGCTTCAACTTTATTTCAATACTTTGCATCATTAAATATCTCTCCAAGGTGCCAATCATTTGTTGATCTCTTCTGGAGGTGAAACTGTCCTAGTTGTTTGACTAGGTGAAGGGAGATGGCGGCAGTGCAATCCCATTTTCTGGTGCAATGTTTTTGAGATCATGGAAGAATGTGAATTGATATTTCATGTGGAGTAGTAGTTATGACTTATGAAAACAGCTATTTGCTTTCTCAAGCAAGCAAGTGTCTACTCTCTCAGAACAACGTAGGGGTTGGTACTATTACCATAAACACCAGGCATACATTGAACAAGTAGACGTGCTGAGGCTTGTAGCTTTTTATTCTCAAAATGGTCAAGGGCCGGTCCCTCGTCTTGAAGTCATGCACATTGTATGTCCTAGAAGTATGGGAAGTAAATATGAAAATCGACTTAAGCAGCTTTGGATTTTAATGGATTTATTATGTTGTCTCGTGGTGGAACTTCTCGAAGAGTCTGTCACTGAAGGACTTTAACAGCTGACATGGACTTTTCCTGTGCTGAAGGTCTGTGCTGGAGGTATCGTGAAGTGATGTGAATCTCGCTACATATCAGAGTTCATTGGGAGAGTGGTGTTCTTGGTTTCAGATAGAGACGGGAGTTAATTTGGTGTGAGACAAACCAAGGAAAAATTGGTGCTCGACATCTCCTGGTTGAGGAGTCTTTCACGGGGAGCATTTCTTTTACATATCAGAGTTCATTGGAAGAGTGGTGTTCCTGGTTTCAGATAGAGACGGGATTTAATTTGGTGTGAGACAAACCAAGAAAAAGATTGAGTTTTATTTTCTTCTGCTTGAAGCCCGTTGGAATTTATTGCTCAACCTGCTTCAGGTGTGCCGTTAAGCTGATCATGATGAGCAATAGTTGCGTCCAAGTCCAAAGGTTCTGCGCGTATTTGTCATCCCAAGGCTCACAAGTCACTTTTTGCCTGCCTCTCATTTATTGTGCTTAATAACTATGTCCTGTGCTCCTGCTAAAAACAGGACATGTTATCTGAAGCGCATGTCAACTAGTTAGTATCCAAACTTGTTTGGAGCATTGTTATTGTTGTCGTGAAACTAGATTGGGAAACTAATCCACTGGCAAGATTGCTGACATAGAAGTTGGGGTTTTACTTAGTTAGATGGGAAAGCTGAGGGTACCATGCTGACAAACGGCTTATATAGTCATATCGAGACCTCGAGGTATGCACTCTTGCAGCTCCACAACAGAAACATAGTACAGGCTAATGAGGCAAGGTTATTCCTTTTCCACTGTATAAATATTTGGCAGTTCTAGCCTTCTAGGGTTTAGGATGTCTATCCTATATTTACTTCCCGCCTTTGGCAGTTTATAGAGATTGAAGATTATGAGATGCATAGGACTGTCTAATAAGGCAAGGTTATTCCTTTTCATTTTATAAATATTAACAATCAGCCTAGAGGCACGGAAAGACCAGAAACTGACATGGACTTTAATAAGAAAAAGGATATGAATGAATTTGGCGTTAATGATGACCTTTAGGCGGAATGGCAAAAGGATTTATGTAGCTGACCCCAAGTAACTGGGCCAGAGGCTAAGTTATGTTTTTGATCTCCGTTCTTTGGATCTTACTCCTGAAATATCTTAAATATTCAACTTCCGGCTAACAATTTAAAACATATTTTCTATACCTTAATAATTGAGTGCACGCACTTGTTCGTTTAATTTGATTAGAATATCTTTTTTTTATTTTTTATTTTTCTAGTAGAGACAATATGCATGAAAATACTATAATTTGTGTTTTAGCTGGGTGCGAGTTAGTGACAAAAGTGGTTGTGACATATGTTCGGTGAAGATATTGCTTTTGCATGTGACAGACTAACAGATGGAATCACATCAGTTCGAGTGAATTTATAATTCAACTTGTACAGAACAAGGGTATGCTTACTATGTTTAATGATTGCAATATATCTTTTTCTGTAGCATGAAATTACAGTTGGTCACAGAAAAACTTGAAGGTTTATAACTTCTGTCAATAAAATGAAAGGAGTTGGATTGAACTCAGGTTAAGAATGTATCTACCATTAATGCCGAGACTAAATTTTGTGTTTGCTTTGTAGGTGATGAGCTTATGCTTCTGAAGTTAGACCTCAAAACCCAACAGAAGAAAGTAAAGCTGTTAAAGAAAAAGTCGCTCTGGGAAAGGAGTATGGAAGAGGTACTATCAACTTTGAGTTTCATTCCTTGATCTATCGTCTGTATGTGACTATGTTCTATCACCAACGTCTACTTTGATTATAAATGTAACTAAACTATCTTAAGCATATTATGCACACTTATTTACATGTCAGTAATTGATTTGACAAAGCTGGATCATTCCTGAAGAAAAATAATCACTGAAGAATGTGCCTGATGAAACTTACACTGTAATGCAGGTGGTGGAAAAGCTCGTAGAAATTGTTGTATATTTGAGCCGGGAGATTCAAAGTGCCTTTGGCTGTGAATGTATGCATCTCTATCTTCAAGTTATTATTATCATTTTGACTGTGCATAGCTGTATAATTATTTGTACTAGCATTGAACAATAAAGGAAGCATGGTTATTATGTGGCCCTAACAATTGCCATACAAAAACATGTACTGTTTTTGTTCGTTCTTATTTTCTGAATTTACAGATTGATTATCATCAGATTAACTGAACACATGCACAAACTGGAAATGAAAATGCCAAAAAGTGAAAATGAAAGGGTTGCTATTATTACTGCCAAAATCTACTCTGTTCTATGATTTTATCTTCTACTGCAATAGAGATGCTTGATTAACTTCTAAGGTAAATTTTCTAGAGTTCCTAATAAGAGTGCTCAAGAGGATTGATTTCTAGTAATTAAATGTTCAGATCTTACTCCCTCCATCCCAAAGTGAGCGTCACAGTTCACTCATTATCATATGAATAAATTGTGACTCTCATTTAGGGACAGGTAGTACAACTTTGGACAATATTAGAGTCCTATAGAATACTTCATGATGTCTTGCTATTATAAATTACAAAACGTTGGGATTAATTTGTGCATTGTATGGGACAAACTAGGGTTTAAATTATTCAGGGCATTAATATCGTAGGTAATCCTGGAGAGTGGGACCCAATACTCTTAAATAAAGCAAGTGCACCATTGTGTCAGGCCCTAAATTAAATTTGTCAGAGCCCTGTTATTTTCAGTCCTGTTTTGAGTCCCTTTTATGTGTCTATCGATTAATAAATTAGTTTTATCTAAGTGCATTTAGGAGGAACTTTAGTAACCGGACACTATTGTACGTTATGAAATTTGTTTGGCCTGGCTAAACCTAAGGTGAAACTTTTCGGATACTCTTTACGTAAGACATTCATTTAAAGGGGTGGGAAGAATTTTGTTTCTTTCTGGTTTATGTTAAAAAATAATCGAGTGTTATATTAAGGAGTCAGTGACTACCTATCTGCAATATTTTTAAAGATAAACTATTAAACAAAGAAATAACAGCTGCTCCTCTGCTACACCAGCAAACTAAAATTTTGAAGACTGGAGACTGAGGTTTTTTGAAGCAGTGGCGTCAAAGGTTTTGAGATATATGTCATCATGGCCCTCAACATGCATCAAGTGTGGAGAAGGATGTGAGTTTTGGTCAAATGCTTCGTATTGGAAATGCTGTTACTGTTAGCAAGCATATCCCAGAATCCATTTTAGCAGCAAAAAAGTACAAGAATATTACATTATGTAAACTGTCGGTCAGTCCATCCATGTCCATGCCGATCACAGTATATCATCAACCCTACCTTCAAAGTCCTCATTTTAGCCACTAAACTCAATTATGCATTCAAGTTATCCCATTTTTTTAGAGATCTTTCTTAGTGTTTTTTTTTTCTCTTTTTTTAAAAATGAGGATTGTTAGTGGTTCCCCACCTACCCCCAACGTGACTCGAACCCGTAACCTAGCGGAAACAGGTGAGGCATCTTACTACTAAGCTGCACCTCATTGTCTTTCTTAGTGTTTTCCAGTCATATGACTCATATCTAAGATATATCTCTTTAACCTTGAACTCAGGCTATCAGCTTTTAAGGCTTCTAGCATTTTCTAGGAATATCCATCATATTACCAAACTAAAGAAAAATGAGTGTCGAATGATAATGTTTTTGTTAAATACTTGTAGTTCATAATAACGGAAGTAAGAAGATTAAAAAAAAAAAAAAAACCTAAATTGTGGTGTCCTAAACAATATAATAAGGTTAAAATAAATTAACAAATTCATTAAACATTTGCGGTGCACATAATTAAAAATCAGGGCAAATTTGGTAGTCTTCACCCAATTAATGAAAAACATTAATAGACTCCCGAAAATGGCGCAATTGAATGCATTAATGAGTAAAGTGGCTAAATTGAATTCTTTGGAGGGTGTCCTACTCGAATCAAGGCCGTAAATTTGTTGGCCCAATAGTGCTTTTTGCCTTTCTTCAATTTGATCACGACACTTCCTATTTGCAGTTATATTGGTCATTGAACTTGGTATTATCACCGATAAAAAGTTCAAGTGTAATGACGAAAATGACTGCAAATATGAAGTTTAACAGCCATATGAAGAAAAAAGTTCATGTGCCCTTGTTCAATAAACGATCAGTGTATATTGACCAATTTGCTATTAAGCCAATAACTGAAAAAGGTCATCGGAAAAACTAATATATTTGCATATTTGATTTGATAATATGAGAATCTGACCTTTAAGGCACATACCAACACTAGACAGCATAAGTTCTATAGATTTGACCTCACGGCGGCCCCTTCCAACTTCCAAGCCATCTATGTCCGCTTTATGTGTGGGCGGCAAGCATCAAGCTACTGAATTCCTCCATTTTATCTTCTGTCTATTAAAATATTTGATTCTCGATCAGAGAGGAGAATATAATTTTAAACCTTCATATGTGCCTACGTTATGTTTCTTGCTAAATTATTGTGTTTCCTTGCTGTGCTGAGATTTCAGCTAGTTATTGATAATCTCCAGATGGCTCTTGTTTTGCTCCTATTTCCTTCACCATTTCCCGATATTCTTTTGCTGTAGACACACTAAGATTTGGCTAGACAAACAGTCCCTGCAGAAATAGTTCCATCGAAAGTGTTATATACATTCTACATTCTAAATTTAAGGAAAGGGGATGCGTGTCAACAATAGAGACAAGTGCATGGATACACAATCTTTTTTGCAAGTCAGATCTCTCGGAATTCCAGCATACTTACCCTTTACTTGCAGCAAATAGAAGGAGAACATTATCTGCTATGCTTCTTACCCAAAATGCACCCTTTTGGTTTGTATATTGGATGACAACTAACGACCGGAAAATGAATTCTTTCATATTGTGATATGAAATCTAACAAGAAGATGAATTATTGAGCTTAGCATAGGAAGATATTCTTGAATCGGCCTATAACTCAAACAAGTCAAGTATTTCTAATTGGGTAGAAATAATGCCGCATCCAAAGTTTTTTTGGATTATACTATAGCCTTCAATTTTTCTATTTGAGATAGTGTCATTAATTAACTGCAGGTTGTTCTTGTGAAGTTATCAAGTTGTTCAGGCTTTTATTTTAGGTTCAGGAGATAGCTATATTTCTGTTTGGCAGCCATAATTGAAGTTGTACTATTTTTAATTTTACATGGGAGTTGGTCATCTAGCCAATAGAAACAACTACAATTATGGTCATAACGTCAAAAAGTTGGAAAAGTAAGCTAATTAGCGTTTGTGAATTTCTGCAAAACCTTGTGTACAAAGATAGGTTCGACCTCCTTTTGAGTCTTCACTTCACCTAGTGGAGCAGAATCGACAGAGAGTTGTCATGAAAATGCGCCTAAGTGATTAGGAAGTATCACCATTGTTAAAGTCCCTGGACATTGGGATATCTTTTCAAAAAAATCCATGAACTGTTGACATTGTTGCTCAAAGATGAGCCTAGAGATGACCTTTCTATAGTTCCTGAAATAGGGTTCACACCATGATGTTTTCTTTCCAAAGAGTGGCTTGGTAAGGGGGCAGTGCAAAGCAATCTCAAGCGCCTTGGGCTGAGGTTTCGGTTATAAACACTCCTACGTGGACTGAAATGAGATCCTCTGCCAGACTAAATTGGTGGTTGAGATTAGGATTATGCCACAGTGGACCTTTGCAAGGACACATGCAGACCTGTACTTTGATGTGGATAGGATATGATGGTGTTAGAAGCGACATGACTGCATGATGGACCAACTCTGTCAAAGGTTTATCTGTGTAGCAAAATTAGTCAACATAAGATAATGCTAGCAAATTAAGACTTCAAATCTATAGCCCATAGCAATTAGCAGTTACACATTTTCTTCTTTTATAAAATGAATAAATAGATATTCACTGGAGCCATAGCATTACGTGATGGTGGTAATGCTGACGGCATAAGATGACGGCGCTGTAACTTGCTACTGGTGGCTGTGGTAACACGGGATGATTGTTGTCTCTGATTTGCATTGCTTTGAAAACCTCTCGGCCACTGCCCACTGGAGTGAATAATTCCTTCACAAGCAAAAAACCCCTCCAATAAGCACAATTAATCGTCACATGACCTTCGGGCTGCAGATAAACCCTGATTATATTCTGGTTCTGTAGTGCATGATTTCCAGAAGAGTAAAGGAAGCGAACACACAGAAACCAGAAATCATGCACATGCTAATACGCCTTATCAATAAACTTTATCGACATAATTGCATATGTTACTAGACGTCCAACCTGTTCTGTTACATTGTCTTCTCTGTTTGACAATAATTTTTTCATTTTCTGCACCACAAATCGCTTTAGTTTCAAAGCCTTGCAAATCAGTTAATGAAATCATTGGTACTTTCTTGATTCATCTGAACTGGTTTCAGATAATGACCCTTTCAACTGTGATACATCCGGTGAAGATCTTCACTTATGATTGTAATCATACTCCAGTCATGTATTTTCCATTGTCGACTTGCAGATGATAGTACAGCATCTAATGGATCTCCTATCATTCAGCAAAAGCTTGGACCTGCTGGTCTTGCATTGCATTACGCTAACATTGTCCTTCAAATCGATTCAATGGTGAGTAAATAAGCTAGTCTGGCTGGATGCTTGTTTTGATGCTGATGAGTATGATGTGCTTGGTTCCTAAATCCTAATATTCCTCGCAAATTGATTATGACTTATAATGATAAATGATCATTATTTCATAAAAAAACCACTATTAAGCTTGAATACATTATTGTACTTGCTCTTACAACTTAAGCTTTAATGATTTGGTATGGTAGTATTGTACTATGGTATTAGAGCTCTAGTTTCCAATGCCTTGGGTAGTTGGGTTCAAGTCATGTCGCTGACATTTATTTTTTGCAGTCCTCTGAGTGCACATGTTGACTCTGTTTGGTTTCTGATGCATCTAGTGACGCATCATTTTTTACCTCTCCACATGGAGCCTGGATCTTCTATCCCAAATTGTGTCTCATTTCTTGTCACATCTTCCTAAAACCCCATCCCCATCCTAACCCTTAAATCCTGATCCCAAAATCTTAAACTCTAAATTAGTGAGATACGTGTCATTTTTAAAATTGTTATGACATGAGATGAGTCACCATTTGGGATAGAAAATCCGAACTCCTTCACATGTGATCAGTAAGCTGGTCACACTGGACTTAGGGCTGTTCAAAAAAATTGGAAAACTGAACCAACCGACCCAAACCAACCGAACCGAGTTGGAAAAAAAAAAAACTGAACCAAGCTTTTGGACTGGTTTCGGACCTTTTGGTTCGAAAATTGCACAAAACTGAGTTTTTGGTTTGGATCCGGATTAAGCTTTAAAAATCCCTAAGCCGCACTAAACCGAACCGACGTGTTACACTATTCTTTTATAATTTTATTACATAATACACATACCTACACCATGTGAGTGTGAGTAGCCAAGAAACATCCAATGAATGGTTATATCTTTATCTTGTATTATTATTTACTTGTAATTAATAGGCTTGTACTTGGATTTATTGTAATTTCTAGTTAAAATTGCCAGAAAATATGAGCACATTGTACATAATGTGTTAAAAATCTTTAACAGTGCAACTGTTATTGAGGTCCAAAATTAAAATTTAACTCAAAATTGACATATGGCTCAAAACTTAAAATTTGCCAAACCGAACCGAAAAAATTGAGACCGACTTTCCGGTTTTATACGAGGATTGGGTTGGTCATGGTTAGAAAAAATCAATAAACTGAGTTTTTGGTTTGGTCATGGTTTCAACCAAAACTGAAACCGAACCGTGAACACCCCAGTGACTGGAGGGCAGGGAGCATTAAGCAATGATAAACTGTTTGGACCCCTCTCTTACAACTTACGTCTAGATGAATTGACTTAAGATAAACAGAGTAAGGATCTCTAAATCGGTAGTAGTGGCCATGTTACATTTCTCAGCAGCACCTTATGTAGGAGGTTTTCTGTCAACTCGTGGATGGGTCCAGGTTAAGGGTCCCATGGGATACGTGATGGATTGTTCTCAGGTACGAGGTTCTGAATCGTGGCTTTACATATGACCAATGGGGATTGCTGAGTTGGGACTAATTGAGATGGGAAACAAGGCTAATTTTCAATATAGAGACGACACTCATTATGGAGACGGCATGATAAATTCACAGACCATGTGGCAATTTTATTGGTTGAATTATTCTTAGATTTCTGCTGAGCATTTTTCTTATGCTATCAGGTATCCAGGTCCAGTTCTACACCTTCCAGTATAAGGGATACATTATACCAGAGCCTGCCACCTAATATAAAATCAATGTTGCGGGCTAAACTACATGCCTTCAGTGTCGAGGAAGAGGTGCATGTTTATATGATTCTAGCTCTTCTTCTACTAGCCCCTTTATGATTCTTACATTCTCATCCAAGATAATAATTGTCTGACAAGCAAATGAAGCCTGTAATGGCATGTCTGATGAAAATTGTAACGATTTTTGTTTTTTGCAGCTCAGTATTGAAGATATTAAAGCGGAAATGGAAAAAACTTTGCGTTGGCTTGCTCCCGTCGCTGTGAACACCACAAAGTATGATTTGCAACCTTGCTGCTCCGCTGACATCTTCCTCTTCTTTTTGTTTCCCCACTCCCCTCTCCTTTTGAGTGTTTCAGCTGCAACAATTGTTCTATTCGACATTCACAGTTGTGTCCCTCCCCCTTTGACCATCCATCACTAATTTCTCTTCTTTTGTGATAGGGCGCATCATGGTTTTGGTTGGGTTGGAGAGTGGGCAAACATAGGGTAAGTGGCAATTTTCATTTTTGATTTTTTGAAATTTATTCATTTTATTTGCTGAATCTGTGATGAGCATTTAGGAATTAGCGAATTCCAGATAACACGAAGATAAAGATTGGTTTACGTGATGCAGGTCTGATGGGAATAGGAAGTCAAGTGGGATTAATGATTTAACTAAAATAGAGACACTTCACTATGCAGACAAGGACAGGACGGAGGCTTGTATTCTAGAACTAGTGTTGTGGCTAAACCATTTGATAAGCAAATCGAAGAATGTAGCAAATGCTGGTGGTATGAAGTTGCCTGAGAAATCCCCAATCTCCACAACCTCGGTGGATAGTAATGCACAGTGGTCCAAAGAAGCTGCTGGTCAAAGAAAATTCTGAAAGGCAAATTAGAAGTGCGGATTCCAAGGATGATAGGCTTTGATAAATGATCATGACAAGCAAAGCAAATTAAACAAGCAGCAGCCACTCCACTCAGCTGATAGAGGAGAGCAAACTTGGTGTAAAGATGGATGGTCGTGATGACATTCCCTCCCTGTTAATGAATGTTATGAGCACTGATGGGATGGGATGGGATGGGATCGAAAAAGAAGGATGCATTTTATGAGTATGTATGTATCTGCATTAAGAGGCACTTTGCATATAAGACAGAAATGTAACAATGCCTGTCTATAATGAAACGATGTGCATAATATTTCAGCTTTATCCTGTAAATAATTATAAAAGGACAACTTCATAAATGTTCCTGAACTTTGCCCGATTCTATGGGTAGTCCCTGAACTTAAAAAACGCTATATAGATGGTTCAAGTTTATAAAATCGTCCCGTAAATGGTCCCTTCGTTAGTTAACCGATAATTTTGACCGTTAACCCTACAAATTAACACAATTACCCTTCTTCCCCTTTCTCTCTCCCCATTTTTGGCCGAAAAAATACAAAAAATTCAGATTGGCCGAATCTAAACCCAGATCTAAACCCAGATTGAATTTCGTCGAAGATGATGGATATATATTTACTTGACCTCTCCCAGATCTGGAATAAATCGAAGACGAGATGGAGATGGACCTTGACTGCTACAATGGCACACTGAGCAGCCATAGCAACAGCCAAACACAAATTACTTCCCTTCTCCACCACAATTTCAAACAAACTCCGCCGGATTCTTCGCCCAAACGAACGAGTCGTCTTGGAGTCGCTATAAAAACGAAGGAAAAGGGAATCACCTAGATCTGGGTTCGTTGAACTTTGTTTGATTTATGAGTTTCATCCAGATCTGGTTTTCCTTGTGTTCGGACATAGGTGGAAGAGGTGGTCGCGAAGGGAGTAGGGGTAGAAGGAAGCAGCGGTGAAGGACCAGAGCTTGTGTGGTTTATGGACAATCATCGCTTGTTTCGTCCCGTTGCTTCGTCTTCTCCGCTCATTGAAACCCAGATCGAAGCTGAAGGTACCAAAAAGTATTGGCGACCTAGCGAGCTCTAAGAGACCTCGCGAGCAAGGTCCTAGCCATCAGATATAAGACTTAGCCAGATATGGAGGGATT
>JAOTQG010149300.1:0-18831 GCA_025631175.1 Iris virginica
TAAATGTAAAACATATTAATTTAATTATTTATTATATAAGTAAAAGGGTATTCACGTCTTTTTATTATTTTTTTCCCAATTTGCATGTCATATCAATGACAACTCAGCGCCAAATAGGATTAATGATGCCACATCAGCTGGTCAACTCTATTAATTTGAATCTAGGGACTAAATTCGGTTATAATTGATAGGTTGTGTATTTGACCTTCAAAAATAATTGGTTAGGGACTACTTATACAATACATAGTTAGGTTAGGGACCAAATTAGGTCTTTCAAAGCAATCCTACGATGAATTGTGATTCTTCAATACACCTAATAAAAAAAGACGGTCCGTATATGGAGCCATTATGCACTCCTTTTAAGGAGTGTTATCCATTCAAAAAGTGTGTATTCACTCTCCCACTCTTCCTTACTCTTTTTTTACTCTAATTAATTAATCACTAAAATTAAGGAATTTACTCTAATTTTTCTAATTAAAACAAAAAAAATTAATTTAATTTAAATCACATAATTAATTAGTAAATTAACTCATTCTAAATTTAATCTTTAAAAATAAACCAAAATTCTAATTTTAATATCAAAACGATTGAATAAATGAACAATAAGTACTGACGAGTGACCAATAATCGAAATGAACATTATGTATTGTCGAAATTAATTCAACATAGAAGTAAAATGATTCAATCATAAAAGTAAAATAAATATTAAGCAATAACGAAATGAATATTTATAGCCTTCAACACACCAGTTTATAATATATTAAAATTCAAAATAAACATCATAGTATAATCAAATGAACAAAGGGTTGAATTAAATGAACACACCGTCTTTTTATACATACATGTTATAAGCAAAATGAATCAAACGTTAAAGTGAATGAATATTACATACTGAAGAAATGAACATTTTTAATTTTGGATGTTGAAAAATGTGTCATCACGAACCTAATTTTATACGAACCTTGTGGCATCGACGTCGCAGGAACTGAATCTCTTCGTTTGCGGCTGCTAATTGCAGTATTAATTCCTACAACCATAAGATATTTTCTTTTTCCTAATACACTCTTCTTGTCATCTTCGGAAAGAGGGGAGCCATTCATGATAGACTCCTGCACAGTCTTTACTGCAGCTAATTCACTCTTTGGATTTGAAATTGTTTTATCCAATGTAAATGACAAAGGGTTTTGGGTTTTTTGTTTGAAGGTACTTCTGGAAATTGGGTAATGTTCTTTTTGCTTCTGAGTGGCTTATGAGAAGAAGGGCTGGGAGGGAGAGAGAGAGCCAGCCGTTTGTTTGGGGATGGGGAATTAATTCCTAAAATTAAGAAATTTTTTTTTTAATTTTAAAGATAGAATATTCATTCCACTAAATTATTTACGATTACATTAGATAGGAAAATTGGAATACAATTGAGCCATGACTTTCAATCAGCCAAAGAACCAGTCGCCTTTGCTAAAGCATCAGCTGCATGATTCGCTGAACGTTTTACGAATACCACTGAAGAGTTTGAAAACCCTTGTAGGATAGAACGACAATCAGCAATAACATTCCCAAATAAAGAAGAATCACCTTTGTTGAGGTTGATAGCATGTGCCACAATCTGAGAATCTGTTTTTAGACTAATACCATCCATAAAGCCATTATCCTTTAGCCAGTTGTCTTTGCCACTTTTGCCTCTACCTTCCCCACTATTTTTGCACTGAAAGCACCAATAACATGTCCCAAATTGTCCCTGAGAATACAATCATAATTCATAGCACAATCTGCCTCAAAAACTCCTGCATCTCTATTACATTTCAGCAGGCCCAGACTTGGTTTACTTTTTTTACTCTCACATGCTTTAGAGAGAATATACCACACTTGCTCAAAGTGGTACCCTTTATAAGGAGTGCATAGTGACTTCATATAATTTACCAATGAACGCCTAAAGCATTTAATCGTTCAACTCTAAATGATGGACACAAGTACCAATCAATTACCTCCGATCTCTTCAAGCAATGCCTTCTAAACTTAAGAGAAAGACCAAGTCTCTAACAAGCTGAGATACATCCTGCGATTTGTTTCTTTTATCATTTTTGAGGGCATGAGGGTAGGGGCTCCTAATGTTCGAGTTTAACATTCAAGAGAAAGACCAAAGTAGGAGATTACTGCATCAAAACCATTTGGGCCTTCTTATTCTATGGGTTGATTTTCAGCGAAAAGGCCAGTGGTGATTGTTAATGATTTTATACTAGAACTACCATCCACCCAATTCCCTTCTCTGAGAGGAGTGGAGAGGAGATCCTAAATTAAAAGTAATGGATCAAGCAACCCCACTTCAAAAACAAAAGACAACTGACAGTTATTATAGTTTCAATAACCTTCCTCCCCTACGTAGTACATTTTAATAGAGAAAAATAATCGGGAGCTCAACACAGATCTAAATGCAATACCTGGTTGGCTGGCTGGTTTTAAGAAAGTAGGACATTTCTTCCGATGAGCCATGTACATGAAAGTTTAATTTTAAGAGTGAGAAAAATTCAATTCACCTCGTCACATTCCTAGGGAAAGATTTTAAAGACTGACCAAACGAGGATTGTTAGAACAACACAATTTGTTTGAGCCGGAGCAGTGAGGAAAGGATGCATAGGTCATAGATATCACTGTCACAGGGAGAAGGGAAAGAAGAAAGGAAAACCCAAACGAACAGATGCAGAAACAATTACTGAAGAGATCCCCACCATCCGACATTGTACTTTGGTTGCAATCTTGCAGATATGGTAAAGATATAAACCACAATGTCCGTAGAAGGTGATGGTGCAATGTCTCGGATCTAAAATCAGATATCGCTGTAGGCAGTTCAATTTTTAGTCGACTTCACATTACAACATATAAACACCTAACCCAAAAGAAAAGTCCATGTTCCACAAAATGCAAATGGCTTTACATCTCGAACGTGCTCATATAATACTTGCAGGCCGATCTTGCATTCAAGTTGCACAAAAAGCAGGCCTCTTTTAACCTCACGTCAGAATCATCAACTTACATTGTGTATAGAGAGGGAGAGAAGTAACTATTTTAATGAGATATGGAAGATAGATAAGACATATATATACATATATATATATATATATATATAAGAAAATTCAACCACACTTTTGAGAAGAAGGTAGTAACTGAGCACTAAAAGTTTGATTTTAGTGTGGAGTGCAGTAGTGCAATGTCTTGTTCAAAGTGCATGCCATAGAAACGTAAACCCACTAATGTTTAGGAAAAACAAAAAACTATAGCACGTTAAGAAACAACAGCCTATAGATGTGCTAGCACTCCCATATATAACAGGCACATTCTATCTGGACCATTACTTCAAAATGCAGCAACGCCCTAGTAGAGAGTTAAAAAGAACCAGCAACTACTTTATACATCCACAGGTCTGCAGCGAATCACAAAAGAAAATTGATTTTCAGAGAGGAATCCGCTTAAGAGGAAAACGAACATCCCATATCCATTCCTAGGACACAGATGAAGCAAATAGAGCAATACAACAGGATAGCGAACCTTAACAAACATTGATATGGTTGAAGACCGTAACATACTCGCTTCAAGAAGCTGCAGTGGAAATCTTTATATCCTCATTGATCGCACCAAAGGATGGAAGGAGCCAGCCTTTCTGCTTGGCTTGCTCAACATAAAACTCAAACTTTTCATCAGCATTGGGAATGTCAAGAGCCAGATCATCAAGCCCATCATCGATTCTGCTGAACCCTTTTGTCATCTGATTAATAGTGATCAGGCCCTCACTGAAACACTCCTGTAACAAGTCCAACATTCTGTCATTCTTCTTCTCCATCGCCATAACCAAAGCCTTCTTCACAACCTCATGATTGAAAAACGGCATCCCAAGGTCGCGGATACATTGGCAGGCTTCACCAACGACACCTCCAGTTTCATATTCCTCCAGCAGCTTCATTATTTTGTCCTTGGCATCCTCCACAGCCCAGCCAGTCCCACCTCCCCAACACCTCAAAAGCCTTTCGCCAGCATGTCGCGCAGCTACAAGTGAGCGAGCCACATGCACAGTCTCACTGCCATTGCAGTTGGAGGGCAACCTACTTCCAATTTCTTCCAAATTCAATGGAGCCAGGACGTCATCAATAACTGCCCTAGCAAGAAAGAGAGCAAGTTCATTAGAAGCATCCAGGATGTCAAGTGCAGTGTCTTCAGCGGATTCCAGAAGCACGACAAAGCCATTAACAATATCCTCGGTAGAGAAGATCTCGATATGAAGGGCAGACAGCAGAACAGATGCCATCTCTTTCTCTCTGTTCTTTCTGTCCATGGCAAGGGTTATGAGCTTCTTCAGAAAAATTGGATTAAACTGGGGCATCCCAAGGTCCTCAAGATTCCGAATGAGCTCAGGGATGTCATCAGACAAAAAGTACTCATGAATTATTGTGACCACCTCTTCTTTGTAGCGCCTCAACTTATCATCATCCTTGTCCTGTACCACTCCATCTTCTCCAGATGATTTCAGAAATGTGGCATCAAGCCAGCCATCAGAGATTGCTTTTGGAACCAGGTACTCGAACAGTGACATTGCAGATGGAATATCAAGAGCAAGATCATCTAGGCTCTCGCGCAAGCGAACAAACCCCTTCACCATCTGACTAGAGCTTATCAGACCCTCCTCAGCAGCCTCCTTCAAAAGTTTCAGAATGTGTGGCTCTGCTGAGCGGATCTCCATGGCCAGAATCAAAGCCCTTTTGACGACTTCATGATGAAAAAAGGAAACTCCCAGTTGTCTAATGCACCTGCAGGCCTCAGAGGTGTCTCCACTCTCAACGTATTCCTTCAAAAGATCTGCAATTCTCTTCTTAACTTCCTCAACAGTAACATGGGTACTGCCACCCCAGCGGCGCTCAACCAGTTCTGCATGGTGTGGAGCCGAGAGATAGCTTTTCTCTGCTGTTAGGAGAACTTGAAAACCCTTGGAGGATTCAGATAACGATTTCTTAGCCCTCGTGACAAAAGCTGGGGGAAGGATGTCATCAACCACAGCTCTGGCGATGAATAAAGCAAGGATGTCAACTGCATCCAGAATGTCTACTGCAAGGTCATCAGCAGACTCAAGAAGCAGGAAAAACCCTCGACTAATCTGGACTGAGCTGATAACATCAGCATAAAGAGCCGAAAGTAAAACTGAAGCCATTTCCTTCTCTTTGTCATGTCTGTCCATCGCAATGGAAACAAGCCTCTTAATGAAGTAAGGATGGTATTCACTTGAACCTAGCTCTTTGAGGTCAGATGCAGCCATCTCCACGTCACTAGTGCTGAAGTATTCCTCAATAATAGATACCACAGCTTTCTTGTAATCATCCAAGGGATCGCTGACAGCTGTTCCAACAAGTTGATATGGTTCCTACAATAACAATGTGAGGGCCGTCAAAAAAGGAAAAATACAAAAATATTAGCGGTGCAAAGGAATTGCCTCAATCAGATTTTGGGTTGGGCAGAGAGAGAGTTCATTTAAAAAGAACAGTAGTTACCTCGCCACTGTCGTAATTGGGGTCATTTCGATCGATATGAGCTTCGCCATCAGTGTCGAGCAATTTTCCCCATGTGCCCTTACCACCCCCACCATCTGTTGTTAAAATCAGTTTCCATAACACCCATCAAGATACAACCCAGATCAAGTATGGAAAAAGTAGGAACAAACAAATTCCATCCATATAGTGTTAGCAGAATGAAATGAAATGAAAAAGACAAATGCAGAACCACCTCCAGGGGAACAGGAGAATAAGGGAGTTGAAGTAAGTAAAGAACTACTACATCTGTTTTTACATTTGAAACCGCAACATAAGTCAAGTTACAACTCCAGTGTCTAATGAGGTAATGACAATGCATTGAACCAGGTAAACTTCCGTTTTCTACATTCTACATTAACCATTAATGCATGCTCATAAAACCAACTCTCCCCCCCCCCCTCCCCCAATGGAAGAGAGAGCAAGTAACCAAATAACCTTCCGTTTCCTACATTGGCTGAGAAGAGATCTTCTCCCATGGAAGAAAAAAGGCAACTCTTGATCTCAAAAGATAGAAGAGTTCCTCTCAAACCATATACATACATCATACCATAGTACCATACTAAACAATGGCAGGCCCTTAAAAAAAATGGGCGTCCTTCCCTACCCAAAAGACAATGGAAAGAGGGAGATTCATGAGTCACATGATGTCCCAAACACGTCACACATGTATCCGCAACGATGGCCTTATTAGGGGTCTCTTTATGAACATGTCGCACAGATATCTTTAGAGATGCCCTTATTTTCCATTCACCTCCTGAGCTAATCATAAGTATTCAGCCAATCGAGCACAACAGAAACAAGGCAAAAGATATGCATGAATGTGGAACTTTGAATTTCAAAACGGAAGTAGCTAAAGGAAATTAAAATGCATATGAAATCTAGGTGTTTCCGCAGAAGATTTAGCTGAAAGATATCATTGGGACAAAAAGTCCAATGCCTGCAATCAACCTGATCACCGAAATAAATAAGCTTATCCAGCACCAAAATGGTATCAAGGGCACCACTATCACTCAGATTACCGGAAGAAAAAAAGGTTTTAAGCAAATCTATAGCCCTCAACACAGTAAAGTTACAAAACAGTGCACCATGAGCAACCAAAAGCCTATGAGAAGGGAAATGAATGCTAAGAGTGATCAAACCGAATCGAACCCTATTCATGTTTCCTAATGCTACCGACATCAAATATGAGGCTGAAAAGGATGAAAATGTCGCCTAAACAGAATCTCTAAAAACTTGCACACACAAAACAAGGCGAATATAGATTTCCTATGTGCACGGACTTGCATCTAAATAACCTCATGCCAAAAAGGTATTTTCTGTTGGGAAAGAACAACAGATTGTTCCTTGAAGCAGCAAACAATTGATTAGTTTGATTCAAGGGGCGTTCGCGGGGGTGGGGGGGGGGGGTTTGTGATCCGAGGGCTTTTCAATTTGGCAATACTGAATTAGTTGGGGTATAAAATAAGTTGGGTGTTACTTATATTTCACATGTTAAATAGAATATAACGAGTCAAGTTGAGCTCGAGCTCATCTCCCGATCAGGCGACTCAAGCACTGCAAAGCTCACTCGGCTCGCCAAAAACTAAGGTTCTAGGAGAAAATGCAACAACTATTTTCCATATTGCTGTTCCCTAAATAATAGTAGTTCCAATTACCTATTGACGAGCTCTAATAGACCAGTCTAGTCTCAAAGTGTCACAGCAGGCTGATCCCCCAACATATTCGCCATTTAAGCCTTCAACGCCCTAAACAGCGAGGACATTATAAAATGAACAGTAAAATTATCAAGCAAGCAGCACACAGCCCCATTGATAAACAGAGTTCTGTTAAGGTAACTCTTCCACTTTCTCTTACATGTGGCTTCCACCCTATGCAACCATTAATCAGAAATGATGCACCATGTAGTAAGTCATGCAGGAAAGTTCTAAAAAGAACCGGAAACAGTGGCGGAGCCGGGATGTATTCGGTGAGGGGGCAAAATTGTACGAGGGTTCGGAGGCAGCGCCCCCGAAAAAAAAATTCTATCGGACAACTAGGTGAGCTGCCCCTGAAAAAATATTTTCTATTGGACAACTAGGTGGGACTTGCAATATTTTGAAAATGCTTATTTCTTAGTAAATGAACACAAAAAAATCACAAAAAGGTTTGATCCATCTTCAAAAATATTTTCACTTCACATAAAAACAATACAAATTCAATGATATAAAATTCAAAAAAATAAAAAATGAGGGCAAATATAATAAATTCAATATATTATAAATTAAGATTAAGAAAAAGGAAAAAAAATTAGGGGGACTAAAAGTCGAAAACCAATACTTCAAATGAAGAAATTTTTGCCGTGGGGGAGCGGGCGCCCCCTCCCGCCCCCCTGGCTCCGCCCCTGACCGGAAACACTCCCGGATAGACAAACACAGTGCACATCTAACAGACAATGGTTAACTGTCTGATTCAAGAAAATGTTGACGGTCTTCCATGCCAAATAGTATGTTTCCTTACTCAGTCGAGTATTCACTTAGACCTCAAAATACTGGACACTTGGACAGTAACCTCATGATGCGATTACAAAATAATTTTTTTAATATGTCAACATAAATAGCTGATCTAACAGTATAGTTGCTAAAGACAGTCAAATTAAAGCTATGCTGAGCCACACACCACTCTTTCTGTTCTGATTATTTCTTGAAAGCAGAGCACTTCCCTAGTGCCCCAGGACAGGACTGCTATGATAATCATGCTCAACGAAAAGAAGTGCTGCTAGATATACATTTGACATAAACTGCACAGATCCAAAATGAATACGGTGCTCCATGAAACATGGAAGACATTATGAGCATTTCAACATTACTATCATAAGTTAGATTTGGCACCCTAATTCCAATAAGTGTTTTATGCGAGTAATAAAGACCTTAAACTATAAAAACATAACATGTAGAGACAGTAGAAATGAGAGGAAAAAAACAAATGGAGAATGATAAACAACGATTATTTTGATTAAGAGAAGTCAATGTACCTTTCTTAACCCTGATTAACTTTCCAGAGTGAGAGCGACGCACGTGTCGCACAGCAATCCCAGCATTAGGTGCCTTGCCGCCGCCTCCACCTCCTGCAGGAGCTTTAATTTGATGCTCCGCAAGCAGTGAACTGGGAGACTTCGGCGACGAAGACAGCACCCCGGAGTTCTGCGTCGCTATTTTGAGTACTTCCCGCTGTTCCTCGGTCAGAAACCCCTCATTGGACGCCATTTGCACTAGCAAACCCTACAAGAGTCCAAATAGAAACTCAAAATTCCAAAACCATAACCGCATAAGTGTTCGTAATCGATGATTCCTTGACTATATTACCTCTCTTCACTTCAGGTGGAGAGAGGACAGAGAGAATCAGTAAATGTGATTCAACTGGCCAATGGAGAAGCACACCAGATCTTTTTAGAACAAGTTCCTCTGTTCTTGGCCCGGATCTCGAGCCAAGACAGTTTACAGGAAATACTGAATCAATCGAAAAAAAAAAAATCAAACAATCAAAATGAAACTGACTAAACGGACAGATAACGAAACCCTAGATCGACTGAGACGTCCGCGTTTAGAGAGTGAGTGTGTGTAAAAAACAATCGGTCTGTTTAGAGAGAGAGAGAAAGAGAATTGGATGAGAAAGAAAAATAGAGAGAGAGAAACGGATGAGAACGAAGAGAGGGTTTAAATAGGGAGGCTACGGTTACGTTGTACACGTCATTCTCTATTTAGAAGCGCCCACGTGTCTTTGGCGGTAGTGCGAGTTCTCTCGGAGTTGTACCCCCATCATCGCCCTCCATGTGGAATGGTACCACCCTTTTAGGGTTCCGGTTTCGGTCCGGACTCCGGAATTACGGGATTGTCCCTGGTTTCCATTAATTTCTTGTCCAGGCAGGATGGAAATTGGACGGAACGGATCGGAAATTATATTTTCGAAATTTTTTTAAAATTTTCTGGAAATCAAAATTAATTTCCGATTTTCGTTTCGAAAATTTCGGAATGCAAAAATTGATTCTAATTTCCGAAAATTTCGGAACTATCGGAATTTCGGAATTTTCAAATTCCAAAATTTTGGAATTTTCGAAAAGTTCATAAGTCCAAAATTTTGGAACTTTCGGAAAATTTCAAATTTCGAAATGTTTTTTCTTTAAACAAGTGATCCTTGTTCACGATGACATTCCACTACACGGTTTATGCTATTTTTTCCTTTACAACGATTCACTTTTACATTCTTCAACAAATTAAATACTGTCAAATCAAGATGTTCTTTTCAAAAAAAAAAAAAAAAAAAGTAGAATTAACATATAAAAATAATGCAAATCAACGTGCACAACAAATTTTGAATTGAATAATATTATCAGAACATAAAGTACTATAATTCCAAAATTATGAAATAAAAATGTTATAAAAAGGAACACTAAAAATTATGATAATTATTTGTGCTTTTGGCTTAGTCATGTTCGAATTTAATTAAGTTATTTGTCTATAAACCTAAGTTTGTCTCATTTAAAATGAAATTAATTTTAAAATATTTAAAAAATTGAAAAAAATTGTATTCTTTTTAAAAATGAGTTGAAATTTTTCTGAAAATAAACTAGAAAGTTTTCGAAAATAATTCGATTTTTTAAAATATAAATTGGATTTTTTTGGAAATAAATCGAAATATGTTAGGAAATTATTCGGAAATAAATCGAAATTTTTTTGAATCGAAAATCGGAAATTCCAATAATTTTAAATCTAATTCTGATTCTGATCCGAAAAATATCGAAAAAATCGGAATTCAGAAATTTGGAAGTTGAAAAGAAAATAATCATTCAAAAATCAAAAATTTCAAATCGAAATCGATGGAAATCGAAAACTCCGTTACGATTTCAAAAATGAGTTGGGCAAATATGCCAATCTTGCACGGAAAGTTTGTTGATAGCATATTAACAGGGCGCTCTACTATCTTAGTCCATGTATTTAACCCTCCCAAATTCCCAATAAGGTCAATAGGGGTCGAATAAGTTGAATAAAGTGATTTATAATAAAAAATATATTATAGATTCAACTTCTTTATTTAATTAATCATTCAATTGAATTCTATGATAAATAAATTTAATTTAATTTAAATTAATATGTGAATACTCTTAGTATAAAAATATTTTTTATATATTTTAATATATATATTTATAATTAAATTGAGTTATTTCACCGGTTGAAATGAGTTAGAATAGATCAATTTTATTCATTTTAACAGGCATACACGTAATACAAGAAAAATATCTCCAGCCTCTTTCACATTTTATTTTTTAATTAATTTTATGAAATTTAATCAATTTTCATGAAAATGAACTTATTATTATAAAATTATATTAAATATTATTACTAATTTACTCGATATTCTTATAAAAATAATTTTTTATTAAATAATATACATTTTTAAATACTTGACGCGGTGAATTTTAGTCAAGTCGATTCCATAGAGAGAAATACTTCATTCTTGTGGTTCTTTTTTCACATTTGATAAATAAAAAATAAAAAATAAAAAAAGTGCACCCTCTTTCAGCCTTAAGACAAATATAGAACTTTTGTGGAGAAGTCCGAGAACAATTTATAACACATTTTTCTAATTAATATTTAATCTCCTTTTATTTTTATTTTTATTTTTTTGATAAAAGTTGAGCCCCTAACCGGTAGATAAGGAAATACCGCTTGCTATAGCTTTTTAGTTGTGACACTCGTTTTGAAACGAAAGAACTACTTCTTTCTTAAATTGAAAATTTAGACTCAGATCCAAAATCTGATGCGATTTAATATTTGATTTATGATTTAAGATAAATTTCATTGTTTTCCTCTCTATTCCTCTCAAAAAAAAATTTACTTTAATAATTACAAAATATTATATCATATCGTCAAAATTTACTACATATCATATTTTTGATCAAAACCACGGTAAAGAAAAACTATCACAAAGGAGTAATAAATAACTCTTTTAACATTTAATTTTGTAACAAAGAGACACAGAGAAAATATAGCTGAATTCGATTACACAGTATAATGAGTTGAATCAAAGAAGAGAGGATAAGAAATTAGTTTACCAAATTGAGAGAAAATAAACATAGAGTAGCCTGCCTGGGGCTTATATATGCCACAGAAATTATCACCAAGATATTAATTAATTTAAAAAAAAAAAAAAAAAAAAGAGGCTAACAAGCTAGGCAGATGTATTGATACGCATGTAACCCGGTATTTTAAGAACAATTTTGCCATAATAGAAGTCCTTTAAACCAAACCCCAAAAATTTGCTATTAGAGAATCCAAGAGCTCGCCGGAGGTCTAGATCTTCATGAATTATTGATCCATATACATTCTCACAATGCAAATCCCTGTTTAAATTTGGAAAAATAAATAAATCATAAATAAATAAATTTAATCAGACAGAGAGAAAAGAAAAGTACAGCATGTTGTTCCTTCTGCTCCATTAGATTTGAAATACCTTTACCTGGAAATGGATATATGGCGTGAATCATCAAAACTCGCGCCCAAGCAATTTGTACTCACCAGATGGTTGCACACTGAATAGAGTTGGGAATCCCTAAAGCAACCTGAAAATTTCAAAAACTTGAAAATTGTTCTGATGGATATTGAAGATCAGAATATAATGTTTTGTACTTTCCGGAAGCAGCAGATAAAGATGATAACAGGGCTACAGGAGAACACCCCACAACACTCACCTCACCACACCACAACCACTGCATCTTCACAGAACCTATCAATCCTTCAGCAGTTTTCACATTAGGCATTAGGCTACACCACACCACACCACTGCTTTACCAACATCTACCATCATTGCACCTTACTTGCAATTCATCCGTATCTTTGTCAGACTCACCCTCTATCCAACCCAGTCCTAACATGTTAAACGTTCGACCACAGCTCTATTCACCTTCACCATCATCTACATCACAGCTCTATTTACCTTCACCATCATATACATCACAGAAACCCTACATTTCACTCCTCTCCTTCTCTCTTTATGACCAGTTACAGAACCAGGCACGCATTTTTCCTCTGTACATTTTTATTGGCGTTTTACAGTTGAAATTCTTATATTTTAAGTAGGTAGGGTATCTGTCTACCAGGTTATACTACCCTTGAGTTTTTGGATGAAATACAGATTCATCTACCAAAACGAAAAGCCTACCACTACCTCAGCATTTACCCTGGAGTAGGGACGAGACGAAAACCTTCTGCCATGAGTTATGTACTAGTAGTATAAGGCTAGGTCTTGCCTCTACAGTTAGTTTTGTCCGCAAACCCTGAAATGCCTAATGAACCAGACTACAGCTAATCAGGTCCATGTTCTTGCAAGTAACAGTTATTCCTTCCAAAACACACCTCAAATGCTCTCATTTATTATATACCTTAGCAGCCCTATTCTATTGCCTAGCAGCAAATCCCTCCCCCGTTCTAACTTGACAGTTCTGTGCCCTCTACAGCAGACAACTTACACATTCTTCTCTACCTTTGGCGACAAGGGAAACAATTAAAATATAATTATCGCCCCTGAATCCATAAGACAGTATAAGCATCAATCTGAGGGGTTTGGGCTTAATAATTTTGAGGATGCTAACTCTGAGGGCAGAAAATGGAGGGAGGGAGGGAGGAAGAAAGACCAGATTTGCAGGAAGTCAGTCCTTTACTTTTTTATTCATTACGGCTCCTATCCCTCATCTTTCATCTATCAAACCAAATTACGTGAATTCTCTTTCACCCCTTTCCTTCTTCTTGATACTTCAGAAATGGTGGGAGAAAGAAAACAATCATGACGTTACGGAATAAACTAAATGATGGATGCATTCTCACGTTTAGAATACACTTTCCATTTTTGTTTGACCACTGTGGGTTTCATAAGATGATCCAATGATATCTGTCAAAACGGTATCAGAATGGATATTTTGGAGGAAGCAAGATATTAGGGGTAAAAAAAAATTAACATCAGGTACATCACACCTTATATTCATTCTAAGGTAAAATAATAATAATAAATAAAAAACCATCCGCTTGTAACATCAAAGGTGTGACACGAGAAAACCAGCATCATCTTTAACAGCAAGTGCCTAAGAAGCACTAATGATTTTGTAATGCTCACCAGAGTTAAAATCGTGCGAAATTAATATTTACATAAAATATTGGCAGATGCTACAAGCAGAAGAGGGGGGAAAGGTATTGATGCAGGAAAAAGGTGGATGAAAAGAATGAGCAGAGATTTTAACAACCTGCAATTTTCGAGAGAGTTTGCAATTCCATTAGGACCGCTCCTATTGCATAGCTGATAACTCCGGTTTGCCAAAGCTTCAGCATCGCTTGGTGTAATGTATCTATAATTTCACATTATAGGAAACATTTACAGTTTTGCTAGACCAACAATAAGGGACAAACAGTTGTAGGAGCTCATTTACAACCAAAGCCTTCTGAATTCTTACATGGACCATCCAACAATAGCATCAACGATGTCCAACTGAATCTGAGCCACGCGTTCTTGATCGACTCTTCTTATTCTTCCAGAACTCGTCCTTCTTTGCTTTCTTCTTAACTTTTACCATCCCAAGTTTGCTATTAATTATACCAAGAATGGCACTCTTATCCTTCTTGTTTTTCGTTGCAGCTTTCACTTCCAAAATTGCCCTTAGCTTCTCATAAGATCTGGGATCCGGCACTTGCCCACTCTTCACCATCTCCTTATGATAGAAAAATGCCCTTTTGAAATCACGAACACGAATATAAGCGTATATCATAGTGCAGTAAGTGAAAGAATCAGGTTTTAGTTCAAGAGCTGCCATCTCTTTAAGCAGCTGTGGCAACTTCGACTCTTGCGCTCCTCGTGCGTACGCATTCATCAGCATATTATACGTCATCACAGTTGGTTGAAAACCAATCTTGCCAAATTCAAATATTACATCTCTTGCTTCCACGTAGTGGCCTTGTTTAGCAAATCCATCCACGAGAATATTAAAAGTGACTCGTGTACCATCAACTTTATTAGTTCTCATCATTTTCCATGTCCTCATTAGTGTTTCAGTGTCCCCAGCACGACGAGATGCATCGAGTAGAGCAGTAAAAGTTTCTACAGAGGGCTTGATTTTCTCTCTTTGCATGTTATCAAAAGCAATGTAGGCTTTCTCATGCCACCCATCAACTGAATATGCATGTATAAGGGCTGTATACGAATGTGATGTCGGCTTAATACCAACATTCTTCATCTTCAAAAATGCATTTGCAGCCCTATCACTCATTTTTCTCTGTCGTCCATATGCACTAATTAGACAAGTAAATGATTTAACACATGGCTTTAATCCCTCATTTTCCATCTCAAGCATCAATTTTTCAATAATTTCGGGTTGCATTCTTCTACTATAAGCATCCATCAAAATGTTATAAGAAACGGCAGTGGGCGCAATTCCCTTGGCTCTCATTTCACCAAACAGGCCTTCGGCTTCCTCTACCTGATTTGATTTACTGTAAGCATCCATTAACGTGTTGTAAATGACAGCATTTGAAAGAATCCCCTTTTTCTCCATTTCTGATTGGATGATAAGAGCCTCCTTCTTCAGCCCCTCATCACAGAATGCTTTCATTAGACCCCCCATGACTTCCACACTCCACTTGACTCCTTTTCTGGTCATTTTTTCAAAGAAATTCCATGCATCTTTGGCACTGTTTCCTCTTCTCCTCATAATTGTGATCATAATGGAACAAGTCACATCATCTGGTTGGACATTATTTGTTTCCATTATCTCGTATGCGTTCCAAGCATCATCATACCTAACATAAGCAACCAGATAAAATTATAGATAGCTTTGGAACTGACAGGTAATGCTGTAGTTCACTACAAAAGAAATCTGAAAATCCGTAAGGTATAAACAAAAGTGAGTGTAAGAGACACATAATAGTAAATGTGGTGAAAGTGAACAAACAACCTTACAGATTTTACAATAAGAATATAAGAAGTGATTCTTAAGAAAATTTTAAAGCCTGAGAATATGGAATAAGGACACCAGAGAGCAAATGCATGATAAAACTAAATAGGTTCCGCCTGGTAAGGAATACTATTAAAGCGCAAGTCAATTCTGAGATTAATGTTTACCATCAATAAGGTGAATGAGGCTTACATCATAATTAGTCAAAAACTGATGTTTCAAGGTAATGAAGCAGAAGGAAAATTGGAACTGAGGACAAAAAGCACAATTTATAGTAATTCTGCTATGCTTGCAACTTTGTTTCGGAACAAAACCCTTTTTTTTTTTTAAATCTTGAACCAGGGCGGCACCTAGCGGGAATGGATACCCGTTAATATTTAAAAAGGAAAAAGATACAAGGAGGGGGACTATCGAGTGACTCACTCTATGTAGTCTGACCTCTATAGGAAATTGCAGTGCAACCTATCTAAGGAAAAAGAAATAAAAGAAACAGAAAATCATTTTCTATAGTGAAACAAGCCATAGGAGTCCTGAGCAAGAGTAATTCGGAACAGAACTAGTTACTCAGCCAACGTCATAAACAAGTGGCTTGACACTTGAGAAAACATATTGTAAATTTCTATTACACAGTTGGCGCCAAAAATGAAACAAATTAGGCAGATAAACCAAGCATCATATGACTGAAAAGTGTATACCTGCGACAGAACAAGAGCGCTAAAATTGCAGCATTATAAACATGAGCATCTCTAAATTGACGGTCATTTGGCAAGTTGTTAAACAAAACCATCACCTGGTCACCCATATCAGCTTTGCCCAAAAGCGGAAACAAAACAGAATAAGCCCGGGGAGTAACCAGTGAAGGTTCTTGCAAGCCCATCCATTCAAGGAAATACAAGCAGCTAATTATAAGTCCCTCCTCCTGCCCCATGTAACCCAGCACTTCTACACACGCACTCTTCCCAATTTTGCCCTCGTAAGTTCCCAAATGTTCCGGTAAAGTCGAATTCTCCGGTAAGTTCCTAGCAAGTTGCAAGATTTCGCCAACAATGCCCTCAATTTGAGAAACCTGTAGCTGTTCGGTATTGGTTTCGGTTTTGGGGAGTTGGGGTAGAGGGGTTTGGTCGAGGGGGGTTTGATTTTGGTTTAATGTCGGAGAGAGGCGCCAGGACGCGCGGCGGGTTTTTTTCTGGAGGGAGAATTTGGAGGGACGAGGTGGATCCGGGTCTTGGGAGGAAGAAGAACGCGATTTGAAGAATTTGAGGATTGGATCTTTTATCAACGACAATTCCAATTCTTTCCCTTCTTCTTCTTCTTGATCTTCGTGAGATTGGAGAGAAGGCAGGAAAATTGCTGGGGAGGTGGGACCGGAAAGGTTGTTTTGATTGGGAAAAGCTGCCGATTGAGTAGTTGAAGAGGTGAGTCTCGAGGTGAGTTTGGAAAGTGCTGATGTTGTTCCAAAGAGCTGGGAGGAAGAAGAAGAGTGATGATGAGAGTGAGCGGTGGAAATTAATGGTCTTGAGGAGGAATAAGGATAGCTATGGCACTTGAGCGCCATTAGTGTTCCTCTTCTGAACTCGAAAGGTTTTTGAATGTTCCGGCAAAAGCTCGGCAACTCGGGACTTTCAAGTGAGAAAGAAGCAAATCCCATAGGCTGCGTTTGGCATTAAAAAATGGAAATTATACGGGGCACTCCAACCTTCACTTCCTTTATAAAAAATGAAAATTAAATGAATTATAAACACAATAACAATATAAATATGAGATTACTTCAAAAAATATATATATATATAAATATGAGATGAGCCCTGACCCATATGCCAGATCCAATTCTAGCCCATAGATCAAGATTCAAAGGATTGGTCCACCTCTAATGATCTAACTTTGATCCAGAAGCAAATAGGGCGGCCAAGGGCTCAGCTCAACGGGCGGCTTTGTGGTCGCCATATCTACCAAGTCCTAAAAGATTGCCATCTCCATGAAGTCCGCCGTGCAGTACACTTGGGACGGTTACCTAAGAAGCCCGCCGTGCAGTACACTTAGGGCGGTCACCTTATCTACCCGCCTAGTCCACACATCTTATATTGGAAGGGCGGCCTACCACCACTTGCTCTTCAGGGTGTCGGCAAAGACCCAGCCTATCCAGGTGGCATTCAGAGGGTTCCCCGTACTTAAGACCAAGTCTTCCGCCAGTCAACCCTAGAGTTGTTCAAATTTCTTTTTCTACAAGAGAAAAAAATCCGACCGTGAGCGCTGCCACACTGGATGCAAGGTGACAGTGCTCAGAGCTGATTTTGAAGACCCAAGTCCACAGACCGTGAGCGCTGCCACGTTGATTTCAAGGTGACAGCGCCCAGAGCCAGTTTGAATTTAGCTACAGTAAATTAATGCTAAACGTGTGAATTAATTGTGTAATTAATTCTTAAACGTTTTTCGATTAATTACTGTAAATTAATTGGTGTTTATGGTCTGCAATCAATCTCATTCATTAAGCATTAGAGCTGATGCTATATAAAGGGGAGAGACTCGGCCTTGCAAGGACACGAAATTCGACCCTCTCCCTTGCACTTCTCAGATAACCTCTTCATATAAATTTGTTGTTTCTGTTTGCTGGTGAATCTACTAAGTTCACGTTCTCGTTGTATCCTGAGAAACGATTGTCCTGTATCCTCAAAGCACTACGTAGAAGGGACAAATTCGTTTTAAGGAAAGCGTTTATAGCGTGCCTCGGATGTCTATGTGATCTGTAGTACTTCTGTCCAACCCTCTGAACAGTTAATAAGACAAAGGTCTTTAGTCGGTGCAAAAATGGAGTTCTCGTATATTCCGGCCGAAAAGTTCCGTCGGAGCTTCCTACTCGAACATTCTGGTTGTATCCATCGTATCTGCTCTCACATCACTATCTCACCGGATGATCAAGAATTGCACTCCACCCCCACCATCGATCCACGTCATCAGCAAGGAAGAAACATGGAAGGGAGGAAGGCTCAAGTACCATTAAGGCGGCGTTGCAGGTAATCGAGCGATCCGTTGGATTTGGATTTGGACAAATCTCATCTAATTTGAGAGGTGGACGGAGAGGGAAGTTAAAAAATCTGTTGGATAAATTGCAGGTTAAAAAAAAAAACAATGGAATTATTTTATAAATTAAAATGTCCATATTGTTAGAAAAATTAATAGAACTGAGGTTATCCTTGAATGGAATATATATATATATATATATAGGGGCTTATTCCACTACAAACCACTTTTTCGTACAAACCGTACGAACTAGTTGTATCTTAGTACATTTTTGTTGTA
>JAOTQG010149411.1:0-18830 GCA_025631175.1 Iris virginica
TTTTTTTTTGTCTCTCTCTCTCTCTCTCTCTCTCTCTCTCTCTCTCTCTCTCTCTCTCTCTCTCTCTCTCTCTCTCAATTAGCACTTCAATGAGATTCTTTCAGATCTATTGTCCTATGACTCACCCTTCCCCCTCCTTCACAGAATTCAACAACAGTACTCTCCTTTTTTGCTGAATTTTCAAGGTTAGTGGCTTCTTAATTCCCTCCCCCCTTATGATTCTAATCATACCCACTTCTTGTTTTGTTGTTGAAATGAGATTTTGTGTCCTACTGTATTTGTTCTCTGAATTGTCTGTTTAATATATTTTTTTTTTTTTGGGTTTTTTCCAATCATTTTTTTTTTGGGTACAGTTGATTTTTCTTTTTTCTGGGTGTTTGCTCTGTGTTTTCTGAATTCATGAATAGATATATACCTCACTCATCATCACTTAATGCACAATCATAGCTCAATTCCACATATTGATCAATCTTGTCAACTCATGTGTATTCATCTTTAAGGTTTAATCTTAGCTAGGTAGCATGGATTTTTTATCCTGCAAGTGATGGATTTCCACATATTCTTCAAGTTTTTGTTATTTTTATTGTGGCTCTGGTTATGATGTTGCTGCCACATCCGATCGATGACATGTTCTTTTTTGATATTGGTTTACAATATTTCATCTTTGTTTAATTTTCTTCTATTGATTCCGAATACTATTGAAATTCCCGGTTTCAGTTGAAGTTTGAAAAGGATGGTGCAATAGGATGTATCAAAAGAAAATTTCATAATTTGGATAGATGCACTTCTAGAGGCTCTGATTTCTCCATTACAATTCAAATTTTGTCAGTACTGATATCTTATGAGAATTTCAGATTTCCCTTCAATTCAGCTTTGTCATTTATAACTTGCTATAAAAAAAAGTTAAAATGAATTACAGAGTTTGCATTCAGCTTTATTTTAATATCTTTCTGCAGAAGTTTATCATGAATAATTCACCTAAGGATTGACAATGAAGATCAGGAAAGCAGAATGCAGTAGTCATCTGATATTTGAGTAAACTATGGGATCAAGAACTTGATGTGTGTGATCATAGAAGTGATTTTGAGAATATGGTTTCCGAGATGGAGAATGAGCATGTTGAAGAAATGGAGGTTGAAGTCCTCTCTTCAATGTGGCCTGAAGATATTAATGAAGCTGGAAAGCAATTCAACATTGAGAAACCTGGAGCAGATCAAGATATGCTAGAGGAGGTTAACATTATTGAGGAGCCCACTATCGTTGATTTCAAGCGTCTGGTAGAGCTAACCAATTACAGTGAGAAGGGTTCCTCTCAGTTGGCTTACCTCATTAACAACTGGGAGTATAAGCAGGCCAATGTTGCACGACTTCTCAGAGAAGAGCTCGACAACCTGAGCAGACAGCAACATGCAGTTGAGCTCAAGAAATTGGAGATATTGGAGGAACATCGTTTTGTCGATGAAAGCTATGGGGGTGACAAACGCCCAATTTCGATACTGGAAGCAGTTATTGATATATGGCAAGATGCTCCTAAGAAGAGAAGTGATGTTGTTGTTCAAGACAGAAGAGTAGAAATAGATGCTGAGTATGATACTGTCAAATACTGGAAGCAAAGGGCAGTCAATTTGGAGATACTGTTGGAAGCAAGCTTTCAGCGAGAGCAGATACTCCTGGAGAAGTTGCAAGAAAGCATTGAAAATCTGGAACGACAATCATCACCAGTTGAAGAACTGTCCCAAGTTCTAAAAAGGGCGGATAATTTCTTACACTTTGTTCTTCAAAATGCACCAGTTGTCATCGGACATCAGGTAATTTGTTCCGTCCATGACAGAAATCTCTCTTTGGAATGTCTTGATTTCAGCAAGTTTCCGCTTGCTCACTTGCAGTTTCATAGTTTGGAACTAGTTAACACTGACACTAGTACACAAACATCCACCTCTCAAAAGAAAATCTGGATATGGAGATGACCATCATAGAATGGTCTTTGAGATTCTTTCGACATTTTTACATTTTGATTCATCGCCTTCAGAGACCATCTATAAACTGTTTGCTAGCCCCCGAATAGGTCTCCTTGTAAATATACATAGTTTCTGAGTGAAAATGATTCTCCCCCCATTGCTTGTACAGCTTTACGTAATGTGAGTGAAATCATTATATTTCTGCTGCAACTTTGGAAAACTTCAATTTCTTTGAGCCTGATATACAATGATTTTAGGAGCTCGTATATAGAGCTCAAGTTACCAATAATTTATGTTCTGGTTCCTTTGTGAAACAAAATTATCGATCACCCAAAAGGTGATAATTACTTGCTCTGTGAAAAATAGTTTGTTACACATATTATCTCAAAACTTCCTGATGCTGATGAACGCCTTACTGGTTCATATTGATATAGTAGGATAAACAATTAGGAAAAAGTGGAAATTGGTAGAACCAGAAACTGCTATTGAAGGGAATGGAGTATTAATGCTGAAGAATTTGCAACTCTATTTCTGGAATTTGGGTGTGATTTTTCCTGCTAAGTACTCAAGCTAGTGCGAAGTTATAATATTCTGATTATTACTGTTCCAACATTAGTATGTACTATGTACGACATTTTTTACTAAAAAGATGTTTTCTTGCTTCAACAGCAAATACGGTAATCGATTGTTTCTTACGTTTTTTTTTTCAGGACAAAGAGTTGCGGTATCGATTCATCTATAACCATTTCCCTCGTTTACGGGAGGAGGTAATTTTGTCACTGTGAAAATTTTCCAGGTTGGATTGCATTGCTGCAAAACACATGCATATGTGTTTGCTGTAATCTAATTTTCCTCTTTCAAATAGGAAACTATATTCTTCTTCCTATAAATTTTCTTTCTAGAAGTCCATTGCTTTTTCTAAAGAATTAGGACCTGGTACAGGCATTCCCTTAACATGCAGATGTTTTCAGGACATTATAGGGAAAACAGACGTGGAGATATTCACGGGTGGCGGTGTTAAGGAATCCCAGGACTTCAAAAGGGAAGTTTTGGAGAGAGGATTACCAGCAAAGAGGGAAATAACATTTGAAACGGAGTTATTTGGGTCCAAAACATTTTTGATATATGTGGAGCCTGTTTTCAGCAAGTCAGGAGAGACTATCGGGGTTAACTATATGGGAATGGAAGTAACAGATCAGGTGAGATCAGTTCAACAGTTTGATTTCAGCATGGGTCGTGATAATTGAGATATTATTTATGTTGCGGAAGGCTTCCCTTGTCTGTCTTAATATTCCTTTGTTCACATCTAACTTTATAGATCTAATAGCAGAATTATTTAATGGGATGGTGCTTATTACGCCGATAAAAAAAGATACCGTGGCTAACATGAGGAAGAACTTAAGAACACATGGAATAAAGATCGGGGCCTGAAATTTCCGACTCTGCTTAAAGGAGACTGATACGCCTATTTGAAAATTTATTTCACTCTTATATATAAGCGTCAAATGAACAAATTTGTAAAACTATTGTGGCCAGTAGCTTTATGCTTTTCATTACTAATGATAGTGTTGTTTCCTTAAATTTTGATTTTATGATAAGGAAGGTGGAGATCTATTTCTGATTATTTCCTTTAATTTTGGTTCCTATTTGACTTATTCTTTTGCAATTAAATTGAAGTAAAGATAATGAAAGGAGAGTGATTATTGGATCGCAACTGTTGGTCTGTCCTGTACAGGTCACAGTTTTGCCTCTTTGTTTCTCCACCTTCACTATTTTCCTTTTTTATTTCACTTGGTTTCTAGCGAGTCATTCAGGTCTTTGGTTTCCAGTGGATAATATATTATGTTCTCGATGTCATGACAGGTGAGAAAAAGAGAAAAGATGGCAAAGCTTCGAGAGGAAATAGCTGTACAGAAGGCCAAGGAGACAGAACTTAACAAAACCATTCATATTACAGGTTTATACATTATAATCAGTATAGCTTTTACAGAAATTTTTATGTTCACACTTTTCCGAGGAAGGTCACTCATCTTTTACCTTGTCAACTTCTTGCAGAGGAAACAATGAGAGCGAAGCAAATGCTAGCTACCATGTCACATGAGATTAGATCTCCTCTATCAGGCGTTGTAAGCATGGCTGAGATTCTCTCAACCACACAACTTGATAAGGAGCAAAGACAACTCATACGTGTCATGTTATCCTCGGGTGACTTAGTCCTCCAACTTATAAATGATATCCTTGACCTTTCCAAGGTTGAGTCAGGTATGAAGTTCAGCTCTTCCTATATTCTCTTCCTTGAGTACTTAGATCGAGTATGACTTCTGGCACAATAACCTAATGTATTGGAGATTTTAAAAGATGACTCACCTCAAGGATTTTTTCTAGGAGTTATGAAGCTGGAAGCTACAAAGTTTAGGCCAAGAGAAGTAGTTAAGCATGTACTTCAGACTTCTGCAGCATCATTACAAAAGATGCTTATCTTGGAAGGAGACATAGCCGATGATGTTCCGATTGAGGTGAAGAGCTATATGAAATATTTGTATTGTTAGCTATGATATGCTTGTGTACGTGTGCGTGTGTGCGGCTCTCTGGTACCGTTGAAAGTAAGCTACTCTAGAACTAACATTTATTGATTACAGCCACAAAAGTTCAGCTGTACAATCATGGATATCCTTAAATTGAGAGATCATTAATTGCAATGTTCTATGTCGATTTAGAAGATCATATATTTTTTAAAATCTTTTATTAGTAAATGTTACTCGTATATTGGTAAATCAAGGGCATCAAATAGGGAGGGGAGGCATTTCCATATATACAAAAAGTATAGATCAAATCTCTAATTATAAACAACTTTCTGCCAAGAAGAATATGCCGGAAATATCCTAAAAACATTATCATTTTTGCACAAAAGGATCAAGTGATTATATAAAGCTGAGAGAAAAATAAGGGGCTAGGTAAGTGAAGCCAGAAGATTCATAGATGTGATTATGACTTATTCAAGGTGAGAGCATAAAAATGATTAGAGGATCACTTTATGCTGTCATAGGGTAGGTAAGTGAAGCCAGAAGATTCATAGATGTGATTATGACTTATTCAAGCAGAGAGCATAAAAATGATTAGAGGATCACTTTATGCTGTCATAGGGCCAAGCAATTCATATTCACCATACGTCTGTGACAGATATTGTTTACTGATGTCAAAATATCAAGCACTCTGTCCAACAAGAGATGATTCTGTGGTCTGCTATATGATGTATACAATCTGACAGTTCATGCGACGTAACTTTTTCCTTCCCCAGGAATGAACTTTAATAATTAATTCTTCTGGCTACATAAACTTGAAACATTGATAACATTTTTTTGTATATTCCGTCACTTTCAGGTGTAGAATGCATTTTGGAAATGATGACATTAAACATTGTGCTTCACTTTCAGGTTATTGGTGATGTTTTACGGATTCGACAAATTCTCACAAATTTGATCAGGTATTGTGTTCAGCATCAAGATAGTTGACTGAAGCTCTCTCCGTGCATGTGTAACTATATCAGACACTAACTTTGATTGAATCATTTTTTGTCATAGAACTAGTGGACCTTCTGTATTTATTCTTTCCACATTGTTTATCTATTGTGAAGCACGGTATTCATTGTTGGACCCTCTTCTTAAAAGCTTATATAGCTTCTAGAACTTAAGTTGGTATTTACTTGCAGATGTTCATGAATGTGAGTCATTCTACTTTAAATCCATATCTTCGAGCCTGCAGTCACATTAGCTGAAACTTTGAGATTAAAAATTAGTAACTATGACTATTTTACTTGCAGGCCTCTATAGGTCTAGCCACCACTTTCTGCTTCTACCGTTGCCTCAGTAGTTTAAACTCCCAACACAGATGTGCAATAAATTGTAGTTTATCCTCCCTGAAGCTTGCATGAGAAAACTTTCAGCTTTGTAAAATTGTAATTAGAGAAAGATTTCTTCGCCAGGGAATTGATTTCTTGGTTTTGGATCCAAAGAGGCATTCAGTACATATGTCAGGCTAAGATGGACAAACCACTCCCCTTGGTGATCTATAATCCTTGGTGGCCCTCTTTTAAGTTGAGGTTGCTTTGATTTGGATGAAAAATGGTAAATAATGTCCGCAGAGCACCTTGTTACACAAAGGATAAGTATACTCACTGTGAATAGGACAAAATTACTTCATATTTATTGGTGTTATCTTACAATGATGAATTTGATGCTTATTTTTTATAGCTCTAGGTTGCCTTTCAATTTTTTGGGGGGCTAATAGTGATCTTTCAATCTCACCGAGATTCCTTAAGATGTGGGATCTTGAACCACTTTGAAAGTCCATTTCTCTTTTCTTATGATTTACTGTTGAACAATTATCAGATTTCACTGCGGCAAGCTTCTGACAGCAAATATTCCCATTTTTGCAGCAATGCAGTCAAGTTTACCCATGAAGGGAAGGTTGGTATAAAACTTTATGTGGTAACACAGCCCTGCCCTGAAAACCAAGGAAACCAGAATATAAATTTCGATCAGTCTCCAGTCTCGGCAAGCAAACAAAAAGAAGATAAAAGTTTAGGCTCTAAACAGATTATCAGTGATCGGAAGCGCTTGTATGAGCAAGCAAATGGGGAAGGTCCTTACCGAGATCAAGGAATAAATGATGAACGTGAAATGAAAGTTGAAGTTGGATACCAAATAGATGGAGAGAATATGAATGAGCCTCATTCACACGAAACAAAGGTGTGGATACGCTGTGATGTTCATGATACAGGGATTGGAATACCAGGTACTCTTACTTAACACATGTTTCCTTAAAAAGTTGATGCATTGTTGATCAGTTTCCCCTTACCACTTTTCATGTTCTGGCCATTTATTATATTATCTAGAAAATTTGTAGTGCTAGAGTAATAGTACATTTATGATTTATCCATTTGATGTCACAGAAACTGCCTTGCCCAATCTATTTAAGAAATACATGCAAGCTGGTGCAGATACTGCTCGGAAATATGGTGGGACAGGATTAGGCCTAGCAATCTGCAAACAACTGGTAAATTATCTATCAATCTATTCTGATCGGTTTCAAATTGGTCTTCTTATCCAGAACGTTGAGGGCATACTGTATTGAGCTTCAAAAGCATTCCTGCTCAAGTATGTATACCCCAGAACAACATGATGTTATTTGATGCATTTGCAGTCGATTGTCAAAATGTTAGTAGATGCCATTTGACCCATTAGAAGCAAATGCAGATTTCCCCCTCCATTTAACAGTTAGAATGTGAGAATTTGTAGTGCAGATAGCCAGATACTTTAAATTTAACCACAGTTACTTTAAGATGCAGCATGTTATAATGATGAAATTACCAAAGAAGAAGTATGATTCACACTCTCAGTCAAATTTCATCCATAGACTTTGTGAACTTAAGAAAACAGATAACAAATGCATTGAAATAAATCCCAACAACTTTGTCATTTCATCATATTGACATGAAAGTTCAGCTTCTACTTGGTTTCTCTTTCTCAGAGTTTCAGTTAAACTTTCTTTCACATCTATTCCAAACATATGGCAATTGGAATCGAGTGGACATTACTACATTCTTGCAAGTACTAAATTATTTACTGGTATATGTACCCCATTTAGGTTGAGCTCATGGGAGGCCATCTCACTGTCTCTAGCAAAGAAAACATTGGATCTACATTTACATTTGTACTACCGTACAAAGTTTCACCAATATGTGATAGCTCAGACGACCCGGATGAACTAACAGGCATGGCCGGCTATGAGGCAAGTGAAGATGATGCTACTTCTGGCTTCTTTCAGTTTCAACCACGCTTCAATGGTTGTGTCAGGACGAAAAAATCAGCTGCAACCGCTTTTGAGTCCAGTGCCATAACTAGAATTGACGGATTGTCAGTAAACTCCTCTTCATTTGCTGTCAATGAAGTCACTTCCAGAGAGGCGAATGCAGAGGACGATGCCTGTTCCGTAGCTGATCCAGCTGAGACCTCATTGGAACCTGAAACTTATTTGTTGTGCAAGCCGGAATCTGGTAACATAAATGGGAATGAAAATGACCAACATATTAATCATGATGAAAGTCTTCGACACCAAAATTATTGTAGTGAAATAAATCATTCCTCAGAAATAAGGAAAGATGCAGGTCAAAGTACCGAGGCAAGGATGCATGAAACTCATGAGACGCAGGTGAAAACTGATAGCGGCTCTGAGTGTAGTACTAGCAACAATATGGAAGTTTGTAAACCAACTGCAAAACCAAATATTCTTCTTGTAGAAGATAACAAGGTCAATATCATAGTAGCACGTTCAATGATGAAGCAGTTAGGCCATGACATACATGTTGTCAATAATGGAGCTGAAGCTATACGTGCTGTTCAACGTGGTTCTTACAATCTCATTCTAATGGTAAGTTTTCTTTAACCCTACTATGCATTATACTAGCGTACATGCTGCATCCAACTGTTCTTACATTATAGGTAACATACTATTGGTTGTATTTACAGTTTTATTATAAACTAGAATGACATCCAAATTGACTTAATGCCAGAGTGATGTGGTATGTGAAAACCCACCTCACCACTGTCTTTCCTCCCCAGCAGCTCACGCGTGTGCGTACATGCTTTTAGTTTCAAGAAAATAAATATTGTTTTTATGATGTTTTTAGAGTGCTTAGAGCTTTTAAAGTTTTTTCTCTGCGGGGGGGGGGGGGGAGTGGGGCGGCAAAGGGGAAGGGTGGTTTTGGGGGTTATAAGGGTCTTACTAATCTCAGCTGTTAAGTCAATTTGGATGTCATCCACATCTGGTTGAGTAGTTAAACTCAACTGAGAGTAAGATGCCTAACTACTCAAATAAAATATGCTACCCTATTTGTAAAAATAGGAACTGTACATACTTTCTGTATTTTTGCCCACCCAACATAAACAAGGATTCCTTTTAGAAAGATCACGTATTATACATTCCATAGTTATCCTTTTCCTTAGTATGAGCAAGTTTTTTGACGGATCCCTTGTTTTATCATTTTGATCAATTAATGCTTGAAGTATGAGAAAGTATGCATGAAGGTTCTCTCTCTCTCAATTCTTAGACAACGCAACAAGGCAAATGAAATCAATATTCAGACCAAAACATAATAGTGAATTTCTCTTTTGTGCTATACAGGATGTATGCATGCCAGTAATGGATGGCCTTCGAGCTACAAGACTGATCCGTTCCTTTGAGGAAACTGGAAACTGGGATGAGGCAACTAAAGCCGGCGTTGAGCAATATGTTTCTCCATCCAATTCAACGTCGAATGGTCAAGAAACTAAGCAGCGGTCAATGAGGATTCCAATCATTGCTGTAAGTATCTAAACTAAAATCTCCTCCAGCGGTTGGTGCTTTAGGATTTCTGTGACTGCTTATCTTTGTGTCCTATTTCTGTTCCCCTATCTGAAAGTCTCAGCTCACGGATCTCTTAAACCCCAAGTACTTGGGCCTTATAAGTGCATCCTACTTGCACTCAACTGTTTTTGTTCTGCAACTCGCATTGTCAAGTGCCATGTGCCATCAACCATCTTTCTCGTATCACATTTTTTTGGACATCTCTAAGAAAAATATTCCATAAATTTTAAGCCAAGTTACTTTCGAGTTAGCATTATCTTACTCTGTCCCATTGCCACTGGATCAGAAGAGCTCTACTCATTCATAAAGACGAAATATTTCACTTCCCATAAAAATGAGGCTAGTGAGCTCATTTCTGTGCTTTTTTCATGTAGCCCACACTGACTATGCTTGCTTCTGCAGCTAGATCCGTGTGAGCTCATTTAGCTTTCATCTCATACTGATCCAGCTTACTGCTTTTCGGGTACTAACTATGAGTCCATGGAGTCTGTTGTGGGAGAATTGATTTTATTCTAGATAAGAAAGAGGGGATGAGTGGTGGTAGCCTGATTATGTGAGTACAGGCTACTACACTTGTAGTCTCTTAGCCATTTATAGTTGATTTATGTCACTTGGTGGTCAACTTCACCGAAGGTTAGTGGGTGAATCAAGTGAAGTCGTTCTACTAATTAGTATGTGTTTTACATATTCCTTCATTTAGTTGTCATTCTTTCTCGTCGATATTAACTTGGTTAATTCTTTGGTTATTTTCATTACTACGACATGTTACACTTCATAAACCAGCACATGAGAAAGGATTGCAACTGAGACCTTACACTTAGTGAAACTCCAGCACTACCACTGGTCACCCCTCCAGAGTTATAGTGATCATACGGTCATATATTGAATACCCTTTGGCCTTGAGATTTGATATTTTCTAACCATCTTGATCTGAAAGACTGCAGTCTTCGTTAAATGTTTAAGCATTTACAGTAGCAGTAAAACATAGAGCAAAACTACAACTGATCATTGCACATTCTATGTGGACTACTGCAGATGACAGCAAATACAATGTCAGAAAGCGCCGAGGAGTGCTTTGCGAATGGTATGGACTCGTTTGTATCGAAGCCTCTTACTTTTCAAAACTTAAAACAATGTCTTGAACAATACTTACCACGATAATTTTCGCCTGTAAATTTGTGCCTTAATTGTATAGAAAATGAAAGGAAGTTAGGAAAGTTTTGCAATCAATGTTGTTATCATATACCCCTGGCCCTGTTTAAGGCTGTTATGCCCCCTCGAGCAATCTCACTTTTCATAATTTGTCTTCCTGAAACTGTTCTCATTTGGTTCAAGTTACTTTGGAAGAAGGATTAATTAAACTTCTCCCTCCCTCCGTTCGAAAAAAGATCTTCTCATTTTGACCTTTTTTTGCTAAGCTTAATTTAACTTTGATCAAATATTAACTTTTGATGGCGAGAGAAGAGAACCTGTTGTCTTTTGGAAGAAGGAAAGTAGGACAAATCAATATATGAATTATAAATTTATCATGTAAACATTATTACCATCACATAAATGCAAAAGGTGTATTGCACATGCATAGCCTTGATTCTGTTTAGGGGCGCCCCTGCTCCGTAGCCAGTGGCGGAGTCAGGAAGTTCGTGAAAAGGGGCGAAATTATACGGAAGTTCGGGGGCAGTGTTTCTGGGGAAAAAATTGGGTCGGGTTCACAAAAAAATATTGAGTGTTTGGAAAGAAATTTTCTTGATGATAACTATCGATTCAACAAAATCGCAATAGTTAAGAAAGCAATTTTCTTACAATTTAAATAGCAGTAGATCTTGCAGTGTTCGACAACTGACGCTTATGAGTAGCTATATTTTGAAAATGCTTCAAGATTCTTTCATTAGAAATCTCCACGAACACGGCTTTCTCGACGTATACCAACGCGTCGTCGTCCAAATATTTATCTTTCATTCTATTTCGCAAATCTTTCTTGATATATTTCATTGAAGAAAGTACTCACTCAAGTAAGGGTTTCTAACCCTGTAACTTATTCCTCAAATCCAAATAATGCTAAAAGAGAAAAAAGAGAGAAGAATACCTAATTTGATGACCGGAGAAGGAATAGAGGCCGGAGGTGCTAATCTCCACGAAATGGTTTCCGCTTTTCCCCTTCGTCTCCTCTCATTTTGCCGCAAATTATACCGAGCGCTTAGGCGCTCAATGCTAGAAGTGCCCATTTTTTCTCCAAACGTGCAAAAAGACTATAAATTATGTACATAATATGAATATGAAATGCATATAATAATTAGGAACATGATAATGATATAACTTATGTGCATTTTGTATTCATGTTATGTACATAATTTATTGTCTTTACGTACATTTGGAAGAAAAATGGGCGCTCCTATCAACGAACGCCTAGGCGCTCGGTATACCGACTGCGGTTTTTGTTGTTCTCAGTTTGTTGTTCATTGTTTGTGGGAATAAACCTTATTTCTTTTGTTGTAGTGCTTTTCCCTTCTTTCTTCTGTTTTTTTTTTTTGACACTTATCAAAACGGCATCGTTTTGATTTGAAAAAATAAAAAGCGAAATAAAACCAGCATCTTCTTCTATGTCGGTAGTGCACTAGGTCACCCGAAAACAGAGGGGGGTGTGGAAGAACGACAATGGAACCTCCCAAAGGAGGAATTTTTACTGTGGGGGGTCGGCCGCACCCTCTCCCCCCCCCTCCCCGCCTCCGCCTCTGTCCGCAGGACCGCGGCCTCCTCACCAATGCCATGCCTGCCTCGCCTCTGCTGCCCTCAGTCCCTCACCATTTGTGAAGCGAAGGGAATTATAAAATCATTTTGAAGAAAGGTTTTTATTTATGAAAGAATTAAATTCAAGTTTGATGAAGGCTATTATTTATTTTTGAAATTTTCTAGATTTGAGAATTGAATTCGGGAAATAAGAATAAAAATGTTGGGTGTTTATATTTTCTTAGAATAGACATATGCATACATATTAATTATTATGTCATCCTCATGGTAACCTCGTTAGGAGGCAAACGTAAGTTCAACTTACGAGCTCCCTAATCGAGCACCCTTAAACTTGACTTGACTCGATAAATTTATCGAGTCTAAATTTCAGACTTAGAGCAGAGTTGACTCGTCAAGAGCCAAACTCGAGTCGAACCCACCAACTCCCAAGTCGAGCACATTTAAGCTCGATTTGATTCATCAGACTCTAACTAGTCCGGTCGAATTTTTGAATTGACTCGATTCACCTAAACCCCTAGTCTCCAAAGATAATGGAGCATGTGGTACTCTTTAATAACTTTTAAGTTTATGTTTTAAATTGAAATTGGTTAATGTTGTTAAATTTTAAAATTAGGGAGCGACTATTTACAAAGCAAATAAGTGCTGATACATGTAATACATATTTTAAAAATATTTTACTAACTTCAAAACACTCATATACCTATTTTATCCCTCGCTCAAAATAAAAGCACTATTCCTACTATCCAAAATCCTCCGAACAAATTCGACGTGAAGATTGTCGGAGACGACCAATCAACTAAACTCGAACTCCCTCCTCTCTCTTCCATCGAGTTACAAACTGTACTAATAATGGAAGTCGCCGGGGAGGAATATGATCGGAACAAAGAAGTGAGTAAATTCGAGGAAACAAAAGCTGACGTCAAAGGTCTCCTAGATTTCGGCACTACCCACATCCCAAAATTCTTCATCCCCCCGTCGGAGCGCCTACCAACAGTCGCCGCCACAAACACCACCACTTACCAACTACAAGTGCCCACAATAGACGTATAAGACATTAACAACGGACGAAGAAGATCGGAGATTGTCGAAGAGATTTGTAGACCGTCGAAGACATTGAGGTTTTTCTAATTGGTCAAGCATGGCATTCTGAAGAAAGTAATGAATGAGGTGTTGGAAAGTACGAGAAAAGTTCATGGGTTGCCGGTGGAGGAAAATATAGGTTTATATTGTACCGATTGGAGGCAGAAAGTGCGATTCTATACGTTTAGTGGGAGTTTGAGGGAGTTCAAACCTACAAGTTGGAGGGATACTTTTGCTTGTAATTTCACTGATGATTTTCTTGATCCTGTATCTATCCATATTGTTTGCAGAAAGGAAAGAGGTGGAACAGTATGTGAAATGCCTTAACATACTGAGGGAGACACTATCAAACCTGATTGTATTAATTGTATTTTGTATTAATTTAATTTGTGTATGGTATTAAGTATTTATAAAGTTAGTAATAATTTTATTATTTTTATTTAAAAGGGTATATTTTTTTAATACATATTTTTTTTGTTAAAAAAATGTATATTAAACTAAGCATTTGTGTGCTTTGTAAATAGCCGCTCCCTAAAATTAATATATATGATATGTTTTTTATCTGAACCATTTAGTGTACAATCTTATTTTATTAAGTGCCTATTAAATTATATTTGAGCTGACACGACAAGAAAAAATAGCAAATATCTCTTCTTATCTAGTCTTAACATATTTAATTGCATTAGTAGAATTTGAACTCAAAACATCATGCTAGGTTAGAACAATTCCAGCTATTCTACTTATTTCGTTATACTAGAATCAATGTTATGAAAAAATTTAAAGTAAATCTAATATATATGTATTCCTCAATCAATTTCATTGTATATAATTTTTTTTTGGATATAACTTTGAAATTTTAAAATGACATGAAACTAATTTTTTTAAAAATAAATAATTATTTTATACTATAGTCTTTCTATTATGTTCAAAGAATCCACCATTCTAACTTTAAGATGTTTCCCTTTTAAAAATCCACTTTTAAAAATTAAATTATAAATATTTAATTATCTCACAATTTTTTCTTTATTGTTAAATTAAATTATATTTTTCTTTGCATTATAAAAGAAAAAACAATGCTTTCGCTTCAAAATATTTTTTATTTTAACTTTTTTGATGAACTTGATTTAACCTTGATCATGTATTTATAAGAACTTATTATTATCATTAATTTTTAAAAAAAATATTATAATTTCTTACCTAATATTGTTGTCCTTAATGAAATTTTTGAATCTAAAATATTGTCTAAATAATAATTTAATTTTGTCTTATATTAACTTTGACGCGGAAAAATTATATTATAATTTTTATGCAGGTTATAAAAGAAATATACATTATTAATTTATACAATTATATTTTGTAAATATAATAATTTTTTTTTTCTGGAGAAGGTTTAATGTACAAATAAAAAGTGTCCACAACAACAGACAATAGCCCAATTAATTATGAAAATTGAAATATTCAAGTACAAGAAGAAAGTAATCCCTCTATCCCCGTACTTGGGGAAACTTCCAGAGAGAGAGAGAGAGAGAGAGAGAGAGAGAGGCGTGCAAGGCCGTAATTATATAGTAATGATTTGTCAATGACTACAACCCATAAATTCGAATTTGATTCCGGCATGTTACAGAATATGCGATACTCTATTTATCGATGAAAAACCCTAATTGGTGAAAACCGATGCATGTCAGTGGAATTACCAGTGTGGATCTCAATTGGTTTCCCCTACAATTCATCGTTACTGCGGTCCTTGTCGCCGTCGGATTACTGTACCTGGTGAAGAACACTGCCTCCAAGTACTTCGTGGTCGAGGACGCCAATTTCGATTCCTCCCCCTACGCCGGTAGCCGCGGTGGCTCATCAATGCCTGGAGTTATTCGGACTGGCGGCGGCGACGACGCCTGCGTTGTCTGCGGCAATTCCACTACCAAACACTGCTCTCGTTGCAAAATCGTTCGTTACTGGTGCGCCTTTTTTTTTATTTTTAATAAATTTGTAGTTAAAAATAAATTATTGTTCTTCTGTTTGATTTCGTGATTGTTTTCTTGATGTAAATATGTGTGTATGTGCTCAAGATTGAAAGTCCAAAATTTTATTTTTCTACCACTTTATATCTTTTATGAATTGTGCCAAAATCATAACTGTTTTATCAATTTATGAGGGAAATATCATATTTTGAACATGAAAGAAAATCTTTGTGAAAGAATCTAATGTTTATAGTTTAACTTTTGAAAATTGGACTCTCCGAATGAAACACCCCAGAATAGGATAGTGTACTCTTTGTTTGGAACGTTGGGAGTATTTGAGAATTAGCATTGGGAAAGTATGAGTGTATGTGGATTGGCGCAATCAAGATATCCTTCATTTGCCAACACATTGCATTTTTGTTTGCTATTTAACTATATAAGAAAAGCTCGGGGGTGAGCGTCATTGATGGATGCAAGTGTGAGACTCACTAGCTATTGATGTGGTACACAAGTGTATAGGAATAGTGATGTTGCCATAGTATTAATGTCTTGAAAGGTGATCCTTGATGCCGGGGTAAAGTAATTGAAACTGGGGGGGAACAGGCCTCCTCAATTCAGGGGTAATTTAGTAATTGAAAATCAACTGGCATTGTACAGAAGGATTAGAGATCTGATGGAAGGAGGTGAGAGTATAGAATAGCTAAGGGTCGTGGAAGGACAAGATGACAATTGTGTTTGTGCGGATTTCTTGGTCCCAGGAGGTACGCAAATAGGCTAGAGGTGGATGGGAAGACATTGAATAGGCTCTAAAAATATTTCTTAGATAACTGACCAAGTTTGCCGTCTGTAGAGTTAACTTCGAAAATGGTGAAATTAATGCAGCAGAAAAGATAACGTCACGCTATAGAAAATGGTGAACCAGAAGAGTTCAATTGAGAGCAAAGGTTCCGAAAATGGTTACCTTAAAAAATCGATGAAAAAGGTGAACTTAGGTAACACAAATGAACGTAAACAATTATCATGTTGAAACAAAGGGGTTAGTCCACACAAATTGAAACGGTCAAGTAGATACCTAACAAAGTGCATGACAGAAATATCAGTACCTAGAGCTATATCTCATCAGAGGTGGAGTTTGTGCTAGTGTTCACTTTGTTCTTATCTATTACAAGTACCCTTTGCTCAAGCTACTAATTAGCAGAGCTTAGAAAGAAAGTAAAACGTGCAAATCTCACTAGGTATTTCAATGTGTGTGTGCTCGTTCTACACCGGTTTTTCTCGTATGTGTAAATCATTCAAAAAGCCTCCATAGAATAGGGATTGGGGAGGATATCCTAGTTTGAATGATAAAATGCTACATAAAGTAAGGTCTTAATGCTTAAGGGTTTGTTCCAAAAATCTGACTCAATTTGTTGCTCGATTTACTGTTGTGGCTTCTTCGCTCTAACATTTCCAACTTCCAAAATGAAGATTTCTTTGTTATTTATCGTTGAAGAAGAATCTTGGGGACACAAGACACTTGACATTGAAAAATAGCTGAATTTGAGTTTGGAGTGTACTGGCTGGATTCATTTTGTAGTTAATTAGTGAATGATGACACATCATAAAAGAACAAGTGTGCTAGAATTTGTACGAGTCCTTGAGTGAAGGACTGTCCCGTGAAATGATGTGGTTGAAAAATATCCTTAAGTTTAAATCTTCATATCCATATGCGTCAGCCTTGGTCATTCTCTAGTAAAACAATAATCTTGAGCATTACTGAGGCTCGAGGTAACCTTGGAGTCTTTTGGGTAAAAGGTTACCTTCAGTAAATCCATCAATAAAAGAAGACCTCAAATAAAAGGTAACCTTCAAGTCTTGAAGTCTACTAAAATCAAGTTTTAACGCCTAAACAACACCGCAAACAAAATAGTGACCTTATACTTTTAATTAACATTTTACATTAGTGAAATACCTTGGAGGTGCATGACGGTGACAATGCTAGCATACAAAATTGGGGTTCTTCATTAAGTTCTTTGAACGTGATCAAGAAAATCTAGGGTCTACGAATAAATATCCGAACACAGATGTGTTGGGAATGTCATGTTTCGCCTACGATAACAAATCATATTTATAGGGGTGGTATAGCCCGACAAGGTGACGACTCACTTGCCATCGTAGTGTATGGTGGCGCACCCTTAGCTTCTTTGTGGTCTTCTTTGATGGGAGCTTTTAGGGGTCTTCCGCTGTCGCATATGTCCAGAGACTGGAAGGACTTGTTGCATTAGAGGATAGCGTCTGTTTGTATGTTGACTGTGCTTTTTCTTTAGTTTTCTTTGTTTTCCTGGAGGATATCTTGTCCTCCTTCCCTTATATTTTCAATTCCTTCTATATATTCTTCTTTTATCAACAAATCAGTAAAGATAATTGTTTTGGTATGCGGAATGTGGCCTTTTTAAGTTGGGGCTTTTGGTCCCTGACCTATGATCCAGTTGCCCTATTAGTCCCTATCGTTCAAAAGTGCCCCATACCATCCTTGAACGTTTTAAAAACTACCCCATTTGGTCTCTCCCTCAATTTTGACCAGTTTGACCGGATATGTGGCAAAATTTATCCTATGTGGCGTCGACGAGCTTAGGTGGACACTTAAAATTGGGGAAAAAAGTTAAAGGACACTATTGCCCTCCATTATTAAAAAAATAATTTCTAATAATAAAAAGTAGTCTCTCCTTCTCCTTCATCACCAGCAGCACCACCACCACCTCATAATCACCACCACCACCACCACCATACGCAGGTTGCTAGTGCCACCACCAATCTCCATGGAAACAATAACCAGCCTGCCTTCACCTCCCTTCTCCATCGTTGTTCCCCCTATCTCTCATCTCCTTCTCTCCCCAAATACCTCCACACCCACCAATACCCAGATCCAAAACAAACCCATGGCTGTGCAATGTGCAACACTCTTTCATCAAACAATCGAAACAATCATAGTCATGGACAAAAATATTAAGTCGCATTAGCCATAGTGGAACGGATCCTGACCACACAAAACCCTTTAGGTTCATTATGTAATTGCAATTTTTGGAAAAATGCAACTGAAAATTGTCTACGCATTCTTAGCTGGATGCTGAAGCTCAGTGCTTTTGTCAACAATTCAACCATACATGATGTTACTTGAAGCAGTAATTTTCCAGATTATGCAAAGAAGAGTAAAGTGAAGAAAATTTAGGGCTTTTTCAGATTTAAGGACTTACCTTTTGCTCTCCAGTTCCCCTTTCGTCGTCCTTCCAAATTTATGATAGCAGACGATGACAGTGAGATCTGCAGATTAGCTCTGAAGGTTCATCTTTTCACGGAGGCAGAATCCTCTTTTTAGGATTAAACACCATAAATTTCCTGACGAGCCGGAAATCTGTTTTTATGAGAGGGTTTTTGAATTTTACTCAGAGATGAGAGGGTTTTTGCCGGCTAAACTTCAACGGCGATTTCAGCTTTGGCGAGGGTAATGGTGAGTTTGAGGAAGAGAGGGGGGTGCAAGAGGAAGAGGAGAAGTGATTTAAGGTTTGGGGAGAGATCCAGGGAGAGGGCGGCGGCGCTGTGCAAAAAAGGGTTGGGGAAGGGGAAACCGGGAGGGGGGGGGGGTTGTGGTGGTATGCGTTTCATTCCTGGGAGAGAGACGGACGAGGGAGCTGTCTCTTATACA
>JAOTQG010149522.1:0-18821 GCA_025631175.1 Iris virginica
TTTATAGAAATATCTTGAAAGATAGAAGAAAAGAGTTTTACAACTCAAAACAAGAATCAAATCTCACTGTAAATGATGTGTTATAATAGTCGAAAAGACCAATTGGTTTGGTCTCGAGTTGGATACAAACTCCTAGTACTCGGGTGCTATTACCTCAAAGATCAAGTACTAACTTGCAATGAATTCGAATAGAAGATGGAGAAAAAACAAGCCCAACTTAAAAAATACAGAAAAAAAAAAAATTAAATAAAGAAAAGAGGCAGTTTTGGTCGGAGGCCTCTCTCCACTCCCGCCGAACCTTACAACTTTCTAAAACCTCCCCAAACCCCTCCTTTTCAGGCCGTCACAGAGAGAGAGAGAGAGAGAGAGAGAGAGAGAGAGAGATAGAGAGAGAATGCAAGAAGAAGAAGGAGAGAGAAAGATGGTAACACCAGGGGAAGTACTGGGGAAGGATTCGGATGTGAAGCCGGGAAAAGGAGCATACCTCGCTCCCCACAACCACACCGTTTACGCCTCCCTCACCGGCCGCCTCTCCACTATTCCTCCTCTCCCTGACTCCCCCGACCAGGTATATTATGATTTACTCCTTTCGTTCCGGCCAAAGAGTCCATTCAGTATTATTGCAGTATATATTTTTTTTGTTGTCTGAAATTAGCAATGCTATATAGCCCACCAAAGAAGTTCTCAGAAAGTGCAGCACACATTTGTTGTTGACATATCTCAATTGGTGTAATTTTTTTGAGCAATAAGGTCCACAAATTTTTTGATTCAAATTATTGTGCAATTTTAGTGTACTTCTTAAGTGGCTTTAGCATTATTCGGAAATTTTAATCCCAAACCCAGCGTGAACTTTTTCATACTGGTACCAAATTAGCTTTGCCTATACTGAACATGTTTGATTATCCGCTTGTAATGCTACGTTGGCAGTGATTATTTATTTGTGGCCACTAAATATGTTTTGGTTAAGTGACTCACATCTATAAATTTTACAAACACTTAATTTAAAAAAAAATTGCACTAGAAGGAGGAGTAGTATTCAATATACGCTTATTTTAATTTTTAGTTAGTGTAGTAAATTTTCGGTCATTAAAAATTTATGAGTAGTGCTAATTTAAGAGTGGCTACATCATCCTTTCTTTTAATATCATGGTTCTATTCTATGAAAGGTCACTCTTAATTAATTTTTCTGTGAACGACGCATTTTTCAAACTTCATTACGAAGAATATGAATTGCAACTTCTGTAAAATTGCATCTCCACTCAGCTTTTGTCCCAAAATAAATGCTTTTCTGCATTTCAGTACAATATAATTGAATTTCTTAATATAAAGTTTAATGAAGTTGACCAAAAAAATTTGTGGACTGTTTGCATGGAAAGAAGGGAGAAAGTTGCACAAAAATAATTTTAGAACTAAATCATATATTTGGTCAAAAGGGGTACCCATTTCAAATAGAATAAAACACTGGAGGAAGTTCCCATTTGTGCTTGGAGGTTCATTCTTTACTCCCTCAATCCCAACAAAACTCCCATTTTGAACTTTTAAAGCTGAATATACCATTTGGGATCGATATTCAACTTGTTTTTGTTCCAAAGTCCCATATTGACTTTACGAAGTGACAAGAGCACAAATTCATGGTTTTCAAAAAATTAGATGGTCCAAGTTTTCATTTGAAAAAAGTCGTGTTGACTTTGAGAAGTCAAAAAGATACTTTTTTTAATTAAAAAAAACCATTGTCGTTTCGGACAGAGGGAGTGTTAAGTATTGCCCTTGCAAAATTTAAGGCTGATTATTTACATATAAAATAGGCCTAATTGTCTTTTGAGCTATAATCTTTGAAGGGGTGTTTATATTTTAATTGCATTACTTTGCTAAAGTTCCTCTTGTGGCATCTAAGCTAAGAACTTCTACTGAAAGTGAAATTGCTTGAACGGACATTTGAATAGTGAAATCCCTTTACCAAATTTGCAGACAAAAGCTGACCACATCTTATTTTTCATGTGTTCTAAGGATTAGAATGTCAATCACTATTGCTAAGTAGGCCAAGTGATTGCACTTTTGGCTGTGGTCTCTGCAGGCCACAGTTGTGAAATGCAAATACAGTTGCAGGAAGATGTACAGTGGGTTATGCTATGTATTGTAGCACACTTCTTAGTTGGGGGTGAAGATAGACTTTGTAGTTTGATTCCTTCTAAGGAACAGGCGAAGAGATTTGAGTGATTAGGATATTATATAGCTGTCTGCGTTCACAGAGATTATCACTTAGACTACTGAGGGATTCATAGCACTTTGATTCTATTGGCGTAATATTTTAAATTAACTGCCTTTTAATAATAATAATAATAATATTATTATTATTATTATTATTATTATTGTTGTTGTTGTTGTTGTTGTTGTTGATTTGTTTATTTTAACTTTAGCTAAGAATCAAATGAGGTGTATGCTCATTTATTGGATTTTCTGAAATTTGTGCATGCCTACTTGCACACTCATATACTCATGCATGTTGGGAACTTTTTAATTGTACTTCTAAGCAGTTGTTCCTTCTTTTCCGTGTTCAACTTATGCTTTAGGTTGCTCGTAATTGTCTATAATGCACTTTTTCTTTTCATGTTGGTTGATCATGAAATAGAGACCTACAGTGGAAGTCATTGGTCACAAGGCCCACGGTGCAGTTCCTGAGCCTGGTTGTAGCGTCATTGCCCGAGTAAGACTTCTTGGCTCAGACTCGATTGTCTTTTATACTTCAGTAATTTGTGGTTGCTTGGACTTGGGATGGAATATTTAATGCTCACTTGTGCTCTTTGATATTCTTGAATGTGTTTGTCCATTTGTTATGCTGGAAATTCGCAGGAAGAACTCAAATTCATTGAGTCCTTCACAGTAATATTCCTATGTTTATCAGAAAAAACCAAGCCGCATCAAAGAATTTTAACTTTTTCCATTGGGCCAACATGTCCTCTTTTATAGATCCTTTCATTCACATATATTTATACTTATTACTTGAAAAAAATATCACTTGCACAAGTGTATATTTGGCCGTTAATTAGCAGATAAGGACGTGTGTCAATCACGGTCAATTGCAAGCCCCCCTTCCCCCCTAGCTTATCTGATTTACAAATTATGATTAGTTTGTTTTTGAGTAGTAGGTGCAGAGAGTCTTATGTGATTGCTTGGGGGGATTGGTGTAATAATGAAGTCAGGTCGGCTGGTGAAGTATGCTAGTGCATCCGGAGTGTAATATCATAGGCATAGCATATGCTTGTGAACTCTGGAGTTTGAAGGAAATTTTTATCTGTCAACTATTAGATCTCTGTGACTTTTATGGAATGAAAAAATTTTAAACTAAGAGGTAAATTGTTGATGGAATCTGAAAATGGAATGTAGTAAAATGCAATGTGTTGTCGCCAAGAATTCGATGGTCGGGGTAAATCGGTTGTGTACCGTAGGGACATCTCAATACCTACTAAAATAACCCTATTGAAGGACCTCCAAGGTTTGGACTTCAGGAGGACTCACCCATCCTTACAGGTCTTAGTTATAGATCCCGTGAAGTCCTTCTAGGGTTTGGACTGTGGAGAGCCCTCTGAAATCCTTCCCAAAGTTGGAGCCTTGTGAGGTATTTCTTAATTTATGGATTCCTTGGTTGGAAGTTTCAAACACATGCCTATTCTGGGACTTATTGACTTGTTAGGTTTGCCCCTAGAGTGTACCACATGTTGTGGTTCACAGATGATTTTTCCCGCATCACTCGGAAAGATAAAACTCGAAATCAGTGTATGTGACAGAGTAAAAGCCCCAGTAGCGATGCTTTGAGACATACAAGTTAAAATCAGGACTGCTTCCAGTGAGAAGTGAGATAGTATGCATATCATTAATCCAACTAAAGGTAGGGGAAGCCAAAGATTAAAACTGACAAGGACAAAACAACAATAAAAGAGGGCGAGTGGCTTGTGGGATGATCTTGTATCGGGTCAAACGAAATGGTGAAAATGATTCATGTAGCATATGCATGTACTCGGACAAAGGCTAAAAACTCAGTTAGAGCTCCTCTTTGAATTTATTACATTGACGAAACATGCATTTCCCTCTGTGAGTGAGAAGTAGGGAGTTCCAGCTGATTCAATATAGTTACTGGTTTCACGAGCGTATGAGATAGTGGATTTGATTTTGTTACAAGTGCAAGTTCTCATTGATTTGAGAGAATGAGATATGTACGAAGTGGGCAAACTATGCAGTGAGAAGCTAGTAGGGAAAGAGATGTAGCAAAATGCACAATTGTTGTTGCAGAATATCTTAAAGTTTGGCAAGGAAGTTTTAGAGGGACTGATTCCCAAATTAATTCTCAGTTTCTGTTAACAAAATTAGCTTGGACTATAGAGTGAATTACAGCAGTGTCAAGGCATACGACTTTGATGCTAAAGGTGAGAACTAAAGCTGGTGAGGATGTCTTGAAGTCGGAAGCTAAGTCGAGAAGAGATGGTATTCATTGTGAAATCATTCTATAGATGCTGGAACCTTCTCAAGAAGAGCTAATTCCATGGAAAGGTAGAGATAAAAGCGTCACAAAAAGTTACTCCCTCTGATCCAAATTAAGTGTCATATTTGAATTGATACATAGTTATAAGCGAGCATTTGACTTTGTCAATGTATGGTAACACGGGTTCATGAAAAACTTGTGGCTATAAATCTTTCTATAAGTCCCAAAAGGAAAAGTTTACAAAGTGGACACTTTATGAAACGTCCCTAAATGAATAGTGGACACTTATTTTGGAGTGGAGGGAGTATGAGTTTTGGTTGTTTACCTTTGTGGAAAGTCATCCTCACATGCAATAATGAGATGGGAGTAATTTAAATTTTGTCCTCATCGATGAACCGGAGAGTGGAGTTGGTGATAAGAAGTCAAAAGGTTTCAAATTAAGTAGAACAACACAGAATATATGGTTTGCAACTTTAGCGGTAAAAAGAGTGTTAGTAGAGAGAAATGAGGTTAGACGATCAAGAAATACCACAAAGACAACACCTTAGGTACTTAGGATCAATTATAAATCATGATGTAGAAATAGGGGATGATGTTAATCATATAATAAAATTAGGTGAGATAAAATGGAAGAGTGCATTCGAAGTCATATGTGACCAACGTATACTAGTTAAGTTAAAAGGAATATTTTATAGGAGAGCTATTTGACCAGTGCTATTGTAAGGAACCAAGTGTTGGACCACTAAGAAATAACATGCTATGAAGATGAGCTTTGCCGAAACATGAATGCTAAAATTGATGCGTTGTAAAACTAGAGAAGATGAAAATTTGTAATGAATGGGAAACAGTGAAAGTCACTCCTATTTAGAGAAAATGAGAAAGAATCGCTTAAGAATGGTTCAGACACGTACTACATAGGCCTCTTTGTGCATCCTTTAGGAAGGGCAATATATCAACCCGATCAAGCTAGTAGTAGGGATAGACCAAGGCTAAGATGGACATCGATAATACAATAATAAATGAAGGCTTCTGACTTATGTGATCACCTTGCATTTAGAAAGGGATTCACGTAGCTGACTGCCAGTGATTGAGACTTATGCCTAGTCTAATTGAGTTGGTGTAGTATGTCTACAATGGACGCTGAATCTGTCAAGCATTTTTTTCTCTATATTTGAATCAGGCTTTCTTATTGCTTTCGTTGGAGTCCAATGGGTCATGCCAATGTAAGTTGCATTATTTATTTAATTATTGTTATTATAATTTTTGGTGGAGGATGATTGAATATGCAAGAGGAATGGAAACGTGTGGCTTGCAGCTCCAATTCATGATGTGGAGTTTGATGAGTTAGAGAAATAGAGAACTTTTGAAAATCTGGTTGCGTAGTGTGAGCTGCTATGCTGATCATCCCCCGTTTAGTGGCTTGAAGAAAGCTTTCCAGATTCGATTGATTCTTTTTTGTATTTTATAGGGATTCTTGTTTCTAAAAGGTGAACTTAATGTTTTTAGCTGGGTTATGATGTAGAATCATTTTTCCTTTTCTTTTGTTGGAGAGGTTGTTAGGTTGCTGTTTAAATTTTTTTTTTTTTGGGTATACATCTAGTGGACATTGGTTGCAGCCCTTGGTCCAATTAGTTTAATACAGAGATTACTTATCAAGGAGATAAAATGAAAGTCGTGCTAGAGTTCCTCTCATCCCATATGCCCCTCAATATTCTAAACACTGTACACAGCTCACTGCACTATATATGAGCATCCTCGTTGCTACCAAAACTCACATACTTGACTACATTTCTGATTTTACGGCTGAGGTGGGTGAAACTAGATTAATAAATTTGTGGATTATTTTTAAATCAACATTTGATGTGAAGTGGAATCGCTTATGGTAGGTAACCAAGGTGATGGCTAGAATGGCGTCCGCAGATATAATGTGTGTTGGTTCTAAATCTGTTCGAGAGAAGTTCTCAGGCATCATCAGGTATGTAATGTTTGTGTTACATCAAGTAGAAGTTGAAATCAGCTATTGATTACGAGTTTTCATGAGCTACTTTTTTTTTTAAATTTGTGGTGATGAGTAGGTTTTGATTAGGATCTAGGACACTCGTAGTAGTGTTTGGGAGTTATTATACCTACCTGCATTAATGCACAGGATCCCATAAAAAATCTGCAGTGTTTGGCTGAGAGCAGTACTTGGATAGTCTCAGATGGGTGATGGATCCTGGTGCACCATCTATCCTTCTTATCCGACGCAAGTATGTCAGAAATTGCTGATTTGGGTTGAAGATGTTATTTTATTTGGCGTATAAATTAACTTGAGTGACTCAGTTGGACAATTCAGTTTCCGTTTTTATAAATGTTTGGTTTACTTTTTAACTATAAAACTCGAGGTTACCCATATGTGGTGGATAAAAAAATTACTATTCCTGCCGTCGCAAATGAGTGTGAGTTCAGATCATGATCATGAACAAGAAATGATGCTCATCTTGGGAAAAGAAGTAGCATTTTTCTCATAGGAAGGCCGACATTGAAATCTATCATTTGCAAGCAATTACTCCCTCTGTCCCAATTGAAGAGTTACATTTTCCTTTTTGAGTTCTCCCACTTAAAGAGTTACATTTCCTTTTAAGTCGTTCCATTTGACAGTATTACCCCGTTTTTACAAAGAATAAATGTGGGCCTCATATGTAAGGGACATTTAGGATAATTTACACACATTCACCCCTTTCTTAATCTCCGTGTCTAGTCAAAGTGTAACTCTTGAAGTGGGACGGAGGGAGTAATAAAGAGTATGGCTACTCTTCTTATTGTCAATTGGTTCTAAGAAGGGGAAAACTACAAAATTTGTCACTTTACTAGGCTCTAACATTCAGATTTGTAATTGTACTATTTTTTTGTCAATTTCGCCATCATACAAAAAGTGTTCGCCGCAATAGTTTCCTTCGCACTAACATCCGTTTGAAAACTAACTGAGATGATTATCGAACGTCAACTGGACATCTGATGTGGATAATCAAATGAAATGTTATTACCTATGGCCTTTTACACTTGCTAAAATAACACCGTATTCAGTGGAACCCTTCTTCCCGGTTGAATTGTCAAAAGTCATATAATAAAAAAATATCTAAAAAAGGATAACAACAAAAAAAAAAACTCCTGCAAATAAGAAAGTAAGGATTTTGGTAATTAGCAAAAATTTAATTACTGAAGATTTTTTAGAACGTAATTCGTATATATACAAAAATTTAAAAAACTTCTACCTATCACTTGAAATTTATAAACAAAGCAGTAATCAAGTTTTTTTTGGATACTAAATGAGAAAGAAGTAGTCATATCACGACTTCAACTGATATTGCGGCGTTTTACTTTGTTAATACCATGTCGTTTTTGTTTGTTGTAGGTTTGATTATCCACGTAGATGTCCATTTAGGGCAGGTCATCATCTCAATTTGTTTTTTAATGGATGTTAGTTCAAAGGAAACTATTGCAACCGAGAATTTTTGTACAGTGGTAAAATTGATCAAGAAAAATAGTACAATGGAAAATCTGAATGTTAGAGCATAATACAATAGCAAATTTTGTAGTTTCCCCTTTTGAGAAGGAACCCTAGGCTATAACATGGTATCAAAAATCAAGATTTGGCACAGACAAGGGTCTAAAACATCCGGATTTGTCTATAAATAAAAATTACGAAGGGTAGATATGAACCCTATTACCCTATACTAGAGTGCACATATTGGCACATTTGCACCTCTTGATGTGAATTTAAAGCATGATTTTCATTACAGTGCCTTTCTTCGAAATCCTAAGATTTCGAGGAGTTGGTTGCTTAATATGGTATGAGAGCGGACTCTCAATACATGCGAGCGTAATGACCCACGATGATTTTGCTTCGCGCGACTCAATCAAAAGAGTCCATGCCGTAAGCTTCCGGTCCGGCTACGTGTGAGAGGGCGTGTTGAGACTTTAAAGCCCATAACAGGTATTTAGTAGTCTTGCGAGCAATAATAAAGATTCTTGGCTACTCCTCTTATTGTCAATTGGTTTTGGGATGAAACTCTAGACGTTAGCAAATGGTTATTTAGATTTCGTAGATGTGAGGATTCTTCTGGTCTCAAGTTAAAAGTGAAAACACTATGTGCTCCCAGTCCCATAGTTACTTTGTATCGAACTAGTTGGGTGCTGTGATCTAGGGTACTGACTATGGAATAGGGTGAGGTCTGTTTGCTCTTAGTTGTGAATAGTTTGTCTTTTCCAGCTTGTTTTCATTTATAGTTTCCTCCCTATCTGATTCAATGACACATTTGCTGGCTTAAGTTGGAGTGGAATTTTACAATGGCGTCAGAGGTGTAAACCAAATAAGGCTATCTCCTCGGATATTTGTGTGATGTGAGGGAGGCGTAACGAGATTCAAGATGGTCTATATTTGATTTGTCCTATTGCGAGGCAGTTTTGGTTTCTTGCTCACGATTCGGGGTGAGAGATGCATAAGTCCCTGTTTAATGGTGGACTTGCTCATGATCGTGCGTACAGGTTTCTGGGGCGTAAATCAGTGCTCAGATCTTGTGGCATTGTGCTGTGATCAGTGTGTTGGAGAGCATTTGAGTTGAGAGGAACTCTTGTATTTTTTCAAGATAAGGCACTGCTTATTTCTACTTTCTGGGAGATTATTTCTTATCATGCCTTTTCTTTGGCATCAGCTTATGGGGCTTTTTGAGGACTTCCCTCAGCAGACCTTGTGAGGGACTAGAGAGCGTAGTTTTCTTTTTTCTGTGTCCTTGTTTCAGTTTCTTTCTGTTGTTCGGTGGTTAACTTGATTGCTGTGTTTTGTATCTTTTCGTTTCTAAGAAAAAGTTTCTTTTATCAAAACAGAAAAGAATAGATTATTTCCATAGATTTCACTTTTGTGATAATATATCAACTTTTGCCAGGAAACTTCAAAGGTAGATCTTAGTGGTGGTTTGATCACCGGATTGATATTTGTTGATCTTATGTCTTCAATATATCTTTTGATTCCAAATATTCATATCTAGAGTCTTAAGTTTCAAGTTTTGCTGATTTTAACAGGCAACAGGATGTAAGAGCAACTGAAATTGACAAAGTAGATATGCATTCGTCCTTCCGCCCTGGTGACATTGTTAAAGCTTTAGTAGTATCCTTTGCTATTGTGTTCCTTTTGTAGAATTATACCATGTTTGCTCATAAAGTAGTTAAAGATTCTTTGCAATCCTGCAGTTGATGCAATTACTTTGCCTGTAACCTCAAAGTTACACTTGGAGTTGATACTGCACTTTCTTTGGGATCAAGATGTTCCACATTGGTGGCATCTGTTTCATAGGCTTCGCATTTAAACCATGAAACAGACTATACAGTTGGGAAATTCATGACATTCTGCAGAATTTGAACCTACTGGTGCCGGATGGCCTAGCACAAAATAAAAGCAAGCAAGACCCTCTTAATATCACTTCCAATCAATACTCCTTCTCACCCCCCACCCCCACATGGCAAAAAATGGGGCAATTCTTGCTTTCCCATCTACCCTTAAACTAAAAGCTCCAAGTAGCACTGTATAACAAGGGAAGTTAGGCAAAACTCAAATCAAACTTGACTCGAAAATCGAAACGCTCAACTCATATTCGACTTTTGTAGATATCAGAGCTGAATTCGCAAAGTTCTTGACAATGCGAATACTATGAATACTCATCAACTTCAACCAAATTTGACTGGTCTAGTTAATGTTCAACTTGGTTAAATTTTTTGAATCAAATTACCACTTATAATGTAAACAGCGGTTATTAGTATGTAACTATTCATAGATACTGATCAAATTAAATGAAATTTGACAGTTCGATAGTCAACATTTTAGAATATTTGTTTAACTATTCGAATTCAACTTGTGTTTGGCATATTCAAATTCGTCAAATGCTGAACTACTCGTTAGCTGTTTGCCTCGATTTCATATATGAATAGAACTTATTGGAACACAATAAGCCACTATTTAATTTAATAACAGTCCTAGCTCCAAACAATTGGTGCCATTCTGTTTTATCATGTGAAGTCGGGAAACAAAACCATGAAATCTTCGGCCACCCAAGACCCACTGCCAGGGCAAGGCATACCTCAGCTCTGGAACATGTGACATGAAATGTTTTATTATCACTGTCATAAAGTGACTGATAACATTTCTTCTGAGTTTAACGTGGTTGAGCTTAAAGTTTTGAACCATGGTTGTCTATTTATATTGGATGATGAAACAATTTTTCATTGCATTGCTGCAAAACCTCAATAGTAAGACTGATAATAATAATGATGATAGGAATATAAACTGTGATTTGTTATATTTATAATTTAATGGAAACAAAAGAAAGGGAAGACGGTACTGCACTTCCCTGTCGCTTGTGTGTGTTTGGGTGTTACAGTGTTAAGACATACCAAATATTTTAACCATTTGTTAAAATGTTAGAGCTTAGTTTGTTGGCCTTAAAAACCTTCCTTGTTAGCTTTCCCTTGGAGATGCGCGTGCATATTATCTATCAACTGCAAAAAATGAACTGGGTGTTGTATCTGCAGAAAGCACAGCAGGTAATAATTCTTCTCCATTTGTATGGTCAAATTATGTTGATAGTTTCTCATATTTAGTGTGTGCATTGATTTAGTTTTGATACCATCTATAATCTGAAGTCTGAAGCTTGATCGATCTGCTGCATGCTATATTATGCCCAAAACTGACAATTTCATGATCGGATTGCTGTCTATATTAAGCTCTTTCATACATTATAAAGCTTTTTAACTTCTCTGAATCTTCCTTGTACAAGAATTTAACCCATTCCAGAGAAGTAGAGGGGTTTAAGTCGAGTTCTAATACATGCAATTGTAGTTTTATCATATATTTTTACTATCATATACTTTTGTGATATTATCATATTTGTTTTAACCAATCAAAACCCAGATTCATTCTCTCCTTTTTCAAGTTGAATCTATTTCCCCTATAATAGAGGTCTAGACCATAACTCTAACCACTACACAAAAGGCCATTAAGCTGTACACATTTATCTTCTAGCATTTTAGCTATAATTAACATTGAGAGTGTGAAGAATAATTCCCTCAAGGGAATTTTATTTATTTTCTCCTTGTCTTCAGACTCTTCACCATTAGCGTGAAAACTCTGCCCGATTCAAAGTGTGGCGAATTTTAGGTATAAGCATTGTTGATGTTACTCTTTTATGCTTTTTCCCATCTTTAAAGTCCCATAAAATGGTTTTGGCATTGTAAGAGGAAATTTGGTCTATAACCTTTCCAAGTACAATATACATCCAACACGTCGGCTTTGCATCATGACCTCCTCCTTTTCTTTTAGTTTTAGTGTTTCTCTCCATCTCTTGCACGTAGTAATTAGAATAAATACACCTAAAGATGCCCCAAAATCCATCTACTTAATATGGTGTATACTTTTCATTTTTATATGTATCTATACTGTCCTCTATTATCCTGACACTTGTACTTAATGTTGTGGTCCTTTGTACTAAAGGGGGGGAACAAATGAACACATCTTAAAATGCATCTACTTAAATGCATTTAAAAAAATATGAAAATACATCTAAAGGTACCCAAAATCCATCTAAAGGTACCCAAAATCCATCTAAAGGTACCCAAAATCCATCTACTTCATATGGTGTATTTTTTCCATTTTTACATGGGCCTATATTTTCCTCTATTATCCCACCCATCCACTTCTTATGGTAGTCCTTTGATTTGTGGGAAACATGGACACATTCTTGCGATGTGCGGACACTTACATTTGTTCCCACCTTTAGTACAAAGGACCACCATAAGAAGTAGGCGGGTAGGGATAATATATAGAACCATATGAAAATGGAAAAAATACACCATATTAAGTAAATGGATTTTCAGTACCTTTAGTTGTTTCCCACAAATCAAAGGACCACCATATGACGTAGATGGTTAGGGATAATATATAGAACCTTATAAAAATGGAAAAAATACATCATATTAAGTAGATGGATTTTTTCCCACTCCCCCTTAGGGCCCAAATAAAAAAAAGGTTGATGGATTTTGGGTACCTTGCGATGTGTCCATTTGTTCCCACCTTTAATACAAAAGGACCACGAATGATGGGTAGGAATAACTAAGGAAAATATAAACCCATATAAAAATGGAAATTTTACACCATATCAACTACATGGATGTTGGGTACCTTTAGGTGTATTTTTTAAATCAAGTTTTGGAGATCATCAATTAGTTAAGTTTTCAAAGAGACTAGTTCGTAGAATTAGGCAAAATGAGTGCTAACACCTTCCCATTCCGTCATGAGCCATCGAACCATTTTTTCCATATATTGATATTTTTAATGTTTGGTTGAGAATAAAACATATGTGGCGACTCTCTATTGTTTCAAAAGGTAGAGATGTCACTAATGAGGTCTCATGCATTCAACGCGTAAAGGTTTAAACCTCGTTTTTTTTTTTTGACAAAATGACCGGTCCGAATCGGGATTCTCATAGTTGTTACTATGTTGGCGATCGAACCCATAATATGCAGTAGAGTTGCCACTGTGCAAATCCCGATTCGGAGCAGTCATTCGTCAAGAAACAACGAGTTTCAAATCTTCTATGCGTTGAATGCTTAGGATCTTCTTAGTGACATCTCTACGGTTTGAATTGTTTGAAAGTCGCCACATATGATTTATTCTAAGTCAAACACAAGATAAAGCAATTTTTATAGCAAAAATAGGGTAGAAGGCTTGGTTACGAAATGAGGAAGTGTTAAGCACTCATCTCGCCTAACTCTACGAACTAGTCTCTTTGAAAAATTAATTAATTAGTGATCTAAAGAACTTGATTTTAATGGATTATCCTAATTACAGCGTGGAAGAGAGGGAGAGAAACAATAAAAATAGAAGAAAAGAAGGGGTGTTGGATTTATATGGTACTTGAAAATATATAGACCAAACCTCCTCTTACGATACCGAATCAGTTTTATGGGATTTTGGAGATGAGGAAAAGCAAAAGAAATAATGTCAACTAAGTTTAAACCTAGAATTTGCCACACTTCGAGTACACAGATTTCCACGCTAATGGTCAGAAGAAGGGGATGAACGAAACCCCCTTGAAGGATTTATTCTTCATACTGTAAATGTGACTTTAGCTAAAATGCTATGGAGAAAAATGCGTATCTTAGTGCCTTTTTGTGTGGTGTTTAGAGCTAGGGTCTAGGTCTCTCTTTAAAAAGGAAATAGGTTCAAAACTTGGAGAAAGAGAGTTAGACTTTGGTTGGTCGAAACATATTTGATAATTTCACAAAAATATATGATTAAGCCAAAAAAGACAGCAATATTTGGGTAAAAATCCCCAATAATTAGCGAAATCAAAATTTACCTATCCGCAATCGGGAGCCGGCCAACAATTTGTTGCATGCATCGGAGAGCTGACCGGTTAGGAGTTGCACTCACGGGTTTTTCCTATTTTGTCCTCTTCTTTTGTGCCGTTAACCTTGTTGGTCATTTACTCTATTGTTTACAGCTGACCATTGACAGAATGTGATCTATGTAAAGGAAAATATTTATTAATGCTATCTCATCTCTGCAGTTATGAGTGGGTCCTAGAATGGGGTGTGTACAAGTAGCTATCAAGGGAGGGAAGTATTTTGGTTATGTGGTTTTCGTTGGTCTATTTTCCCCGGGGGAGGGGGGGGGGGAAGAGGGGGAAGGATTTCAATGGCATTCTTTGTCCGATTGAGAAGTTGGGAGTTTCGAGATTGACTACAAGCATGCATTGTTTTGATGAGTTTATTGGGGAACATTAGTTGAGAGATCTTCCTTTGGTCAATTTACCTTTCTTGGTCCTTTTCTGGGGTTATTGTGCTACTTGGATTGATAGTTCCGAGCGAGCAAAGCGTGGGAGGAGTTTTTTTTTTCCAGGACTATTTCAAACTGTTCTTTCGATAATTGATTCTGATATCTCCCTATTTTTGTTGAGTAGCCGGTTCGATCGGCCCCTTCTCCTTTCCGTTTCGAGAATCTTTGGTTGTTTTATGTTGGTTCTAGGAGTCGGTGGGAAATTTGTGGAAGAATGCATGGAGGAGTAGACGGGTTAATGGTGATGCTTAAGCTTAAAGCCTTGAAAGATCCACTCAAGATTTTGAACAAAGAGGAATTTGGGGATATTAGGGAGGAAAGGAGAGATTATACAGGGTATTAAGGATTTGGATAGAGTTGAAGAGTTGTAGAACTCTGCGGGGGAATGAGGTTCTGAGACATTGAGGTTGAAGGAGCTCGAGGAAGTCCTAGTTGAGGAGGATATTAGTTGGGGCCATAAATCTTAGGTCAAATGGGTTAAGGATGGGGGCTGTAATTCCAAAACATTTCGCAAGATGGCTTGGAGGAAACGACGTACGAGTTATATGAAGGAGTTTGAATTGGATGATTGGTCAACAGTTACGGATTGGGACATATTGTTGACGAGATCACGGGGTCCTATAAAAATGTGTATAGTCCTATTATTGATTACAAGGCAGGTTTGCTAAAGAGACCTTTTGAGGAGTCAAAAGTTTTGCGTGCAGTGGCTGATATGGCTGGAGTTAATGCGTCGGGACCGGATGGTTTCACTACGGCTTTCTTTAACTTTGTGAGGTTGTAGTTAAGGGGGGATATTCTGAGAGTGTTTGCTGAGTTCTTTGCAGATGGAGTTGTGTGTTGGACTGGATGGTTTCACTACTTCAGTTAGATTTCAAGAAAGCCTATGATCGAGTTAATTGCAGCTCGCTCCTCGATAGACGCATTGATTCATCCATCTCCTCACTCTGTGCATCTCAAAAATACTATGGACACAGTCCCATCCATCTAGTTATCCTCCACCACTTGCTTTGAAATGGCAATCGTCGATCACTACTACAACCGAGGATGGATAATTCCGCCATGATGAACCTGCATCCAGACCTGTGCCCACAAACAAGCCCAATCATCAGGAACTAGTAGGAATCCTCCACACATATCTCCTATATCTGGATATCAACTGAAGCTCCAAAGATACTGCGGTAGGCCCTTAATCAACACCCATCTCTCTCGGCGCCTCGCTCAAGTTCTCTTGCTACTTGTAGGACCCAATTATCTATCAGTAAACAAAAACAGTCCTTAGATTTATGGCTCTCCACCATTGCTTGGTCTGCATCCGCCTCAGACAGTAACATGATAACAACCTGGTCTTCGGCGGCTAACCTCGCCACTGTTTTCTGAGTCCTCATTGCTGAAAAAGAAATTTCTCCTTTAGTCCAATATATTTATCAAAGACCTAATAACACTTCAAGAAATTCTACCTTTTAGTCCTTTCCTTGTCAGCCTACATGTATGAAAAAAAACAAAAACCCAGACAGCCTGGCTACTACTGTTGTTTCACCACCAGCAAAAGAGATGGCAAAACTGTCAGGCTCCGAGAAGTCCGCTCCCTTGATTTCGTAGTTTGCTCTTGATTGTTAGTTACAGATTTTAGATTTTGATTACCCCATTAACATGCAAATGAACATATCAACAAGCTCATTTGGAGTCCTGTTGTGTTAAGGAGAAGTTCATATTTACAATAACTACTCACCCCTGTGGAACCTTGTGGATTGGCCGATGCTTCTGATTCTGTTGCTATATGATATTGCCAATGGAACATTTCTCCTTTAATTGTTCAGTTATTAATAGAGCTTGTCGTGCATTTACTTATCATTTGCCACCGGTGTACCAAATGTCATCAAATCATGCTATAGCTGTATATCTGAAATTACGGGAGAAAATCCTAACTCTTAGGGATTTAAATCCTTACATGGCTACTTGGGATAATTTCTAGTTTTGCTTCTATCTAAGGGGCATCATCTCACTTTTCTCTCTCTCTCTCTGTAAGTTGATAGATTGCTGCCCCAACTAATGTGTTGTGTTAATGCTGACATTTGTAGGTGGCACAATGGTCCCAATCAGCTGGACAGAGATGCAATGTCCATTGACGGGTCAAATTGAGCAAAGAAAGGTTGCGAAGGTTGGAGCTTGAAGTTCAACCTCTAAACCTATAATCAAATGCACTATTTCACCTATTTAGTATAGGAGATAGGAAACAGGTTTTGTCTCGTGCCTTTAGTTAGTCATCACAACCTTCTGGTCATTGTTTCTCCCGGTAAAGGATGTAATTCTCTACAGTTGGCTGCTTTGTGAAAACTGGTCTGTACGAATTAAAATGGATCGAAAGAAAGAAAAAAGACACTCTGGGTCTCATGTTTATTTTATGTTAGTAGCACATTGTATTGGTCTAGTTGATCAGGGTAAGTTCCGTTATGTTTTTGCGAACTTTGTCACGAATCGAAGTCTTTGGATGTGGTCGCATGATTCCTGAAGTATGACGAGGTGCTGTAGATGTTTGGGAGGTCTGGCAGGTATAAGATGAGAAGACCTGGCTAAATATGTGAAAGGCACTCCCGAGTAAACGAGTTCAACAACTTTTTCCCTTCCGTTTTGCTTATTTCCTACAATTAAATATTTATAATGTTTGTGCATATAGTTAATTGAGAAGGCTAAATTAATTTATTGTTTTTGCACTCTCGTTATGTGTGCCACAATCTATAATATAAAAGACTAGTGTAAGTTTGTGCCTTATAACATTCATAAAAAAGAAAATATTTATACTCTTAATTTTAGTTGTTTTTTAAAAATATTCTATTTATTTTGTTTTTTAATTCAAAATTTTAAGAAGGTAAATATATTTTATAATTATGTACTGATTATATTTTAGTACTAAAATAAAAAGGAAAAAACAACAATGAGAAATTTAGAGATAATTAAAAATTCAGCAGTCAATTTTAGAGGTAATAAACGATTGTGTTGTGTGTCTTTGTGGAGAGTGGAGTGGTGATCCACAAACTCCTTTTAGCTGATGAGAGAGAGAGAAGCTTTTAAAGAAATGTTGCATTTGGGAGTGATTTTTTTGTCATTTTATTTGAAAAAAAGTTAAAAAAAATTCGTTCACGAGTCAGTATAAGTTTTTAAAACATGTTTTGCTCTCATCTACTCTTTTTACATACACTTATACTCTTCTCTATATCTTATCAAATATCATATCAAATGATAACTACCATTCTCTCTTTCTATCTCTATTATAGTATAGATAATTTTTTTTTTAATTTTGAATGATAAATTAATTATAAAATTCTTATAAAATCAAAGTTCATATAAAATATTTTTAAAAATAAAAAAAACTACTAAAATTATCCTTTTAAATGCACACAAAAATTTTAGAATGAGAAACACATAAAGCACGCCCTCCCTCTCTCTCCCCCAACTGGGTCCCACACCCTCTTTTCCTACTCCTTCACACTTGTTATATGTTTGAATGAGTGTTTTTTTAATTTAATTTTTAAGTTTTTCTAATAAGTAAAGTAAAAAGTAAAAGAGAGAAAAATAAAAAAATTATAGGATCAATGAGAAAAAAAAATTAAAAATCAAAAAATCTAATTAAAAAATATTCAGGAGAACACACCCTCGATGTACTGCTGCTCTTTTCTATCAAACAAACGGTGTGGACCAACAAACAAAAAGTAGAGTTGCACTACCAAATGCATTATTATCTTTTTTGTATGCTTTATTATACTTTAGATAATGGTTGATGTGACAAAGATGTATAATCAATTATCTATTTTATATATTTTTCTCTTAATTTTTAATACTTCAATTTCTTCTCCCTCGAATTCTTTAATATTTCAATTATTTTTACATTTTACCCAATTCTTTTCACATTTTAATCAATTCTTTTTTTCATATTTTCTTACTTAAAAAAATGAAATTCGTGTGCCCTCAAGCACGAGTATACTTAATACTATAAAACCAAAGGGGTGGATTTGACAAAATTGAGATTTTAATTTTTTCTCATTCAATATTAATTTTTATTTTGTCAATTAAGTCCTTCATATTATATTTAATTATCCAAATCTCTAATATTTTGAAAATTTTCTCATACCTACTATAGAATAAATTTAACTATAACTAAATTATATAAAATTTCAATGAATTTTAAATTATCTAATATTTATAATTTATATGCACAAGATTCTAAAACTAATTTATTGTTCACGTACACACATTCACGATTACTAGTATCTATCAATATGGATTGCGCTTACTTATGCTCTTGATTAGACTTTTTTGCGCTCCATTGGATGAACAATTTTCAATCCGTTTTTTGGCCAAATTTCTTCTTGATTAGTTGAATATCAACTTAAATTCCTTCCTTCTCAATGATATTAGGGCAAATCATCCTTTTTCACTAAAATACAATCAAATTTTCTTCACTTTAACCATTATATAAAG